>CATIWM010622043.1:0-46068 GCA_949671775.1 Mallotus repandus
AATCACTTATTCAGTGTGCACTCTCAGTCAATTTATGCAGCAACCACGAAAACCTCATCTTGATGCCGTACACAGAATTCTTCGTTATCTCAAGAAGGCACCAGGACAAGGATTATTTTTTCCATCAAGTAATGAGTTGAACTTGGTAGCATACTGTGATGCAGATTGGGCAGGATGTCTTACTACAAGACGATCCGTCACAGGATATTGTGTATTTCTTGGCAAATCATTAATTTCATGGATAAGCAAGAAACAAACAACGGTATCTAGATCTTCAGCGGAAGCAGAATACAGGTCAATGGCAGCAGTGACATGTGAACTTACATGGCTATGATATTTGCTGCAGGATTTACGTGTGCCACATCAACAACCTGCCATATTACTTTGTGACAACCAAGCAGCCATGTATATTGCAGCAAATCCAGTTTATCATGAAAGAACCAAGCACATTGAATTGGATCGTCATACAGTTTAAGAAAGAATACAAAAAGGGGAGATCAAGACTGAATTTGTTCAAACTCGTCAACAAATAGCTGATATATTAACCAAACCTTTGGGTCAATCTGTTTTTCAATCACATGTTAACAAGTTGGGCATTCTAGATTTGCATGCTCCAACTTGAAGGGGAGTATTAAAGGAAAGAAATTGCCTGTATATTTGACTAATCTTACTGTAATCTTGCATATCAACGTTAGAGAGATTGTAGGAGCTAATAGCTCTTTTGTTTCCTATAATATCTTCATGTCTCCTGTATATATACAATCTTGTACTCTCATTATACATATATGCAGAAAATCAATTCTTCCATTCATTTTCTTCTTATTTTATAGCTGCACCTGAAATCATTGGAAAACAAATGAGAAATGCAAATAACATCGTCACCCAGGAGTGTGTACCTGTTGGTACTGGCATCGTCCGATTCGAGTTCTTCGAAGATGGACGGGAAGAAGATGATCCTATACGCAACAATCTTGATTAGTAATAGCAGTTGAACCCAAGTCTGATGAGAGCTCAGATGTCTGCTCACCAATGGAGAGGGTGGAGGAATGCTCTTCAGCTGCAACCAGAGATCCTTAGCTTTAGAAACAACATCGGCTGGATTGAATTTGTTGTCTTCCAAAACTTGAGCAATTCTATTGGATTTTTAATGGGAATGGGAATGGGTGGTTTGGTTTGTTAGTTTTCATTTTCCGTTAGTCAGCTTTTACGTGTCATGCGTGTGGGATCCACTTACAACAGATAAATCAGAACAAAGCAGATATTAACAGCCACATCAGCACTCTGTTACGGATTTTGTAATGGAGGGTTTTTGTTGTTAACGATTGATAGGTTGTGGTTTTAATTGATAGAAAAAATTAAATAGAGTTCAATTTAAAAGAACTCCAAAAGATTGAGATTTTTTTATATAATTTTTTTATTTTTTATTAAATTTTAAAAGTTGAAATAAATTTATAAAAAATTGATAAATGTTGCGATTGTTGTTGCGTGTGTATATATATATATATATATTGAGTTTACTTATCAATTAAAATGAATTAAATTAATTCATCCAACGAAAATGAAAGTGCATCAACCAATAGATATAAAATGTAGTTCTACATTTCCTTAAATGTCCTAATCAGAATCAGCACTAGTTAGATTAAAATACGAAGCCACCACGGATCCTTGGAATCAGTTGGTAGGAATAAATTTGTTAGCAATTATTCTCATCGCAATCATTAAGCAATCAAGTATCTAAATTCTTTGATTAATGCATACTTGGGTTCTCTTAAATTCTAATTAATTTCTAATCAAGTAGTGATTAGAAATATGGGCACTGAACACCCCAATAGGCTAGTCTTTTGGAGATAGGGTAATGGTCTTGTGACAAGTGATATCAAAGCCGACTCTACTCTTTTCCAATGTGGAGTCCTCACGAGAGATATTAGGATCGAGATAGATCCAGACTATGTGGGTCCCTCTCCTCCTTTGGGCAAAGAGTCATTGCAACAAGGGCGTTGCACAATCAAATGGGGTAGAATGTCACAAATCCCACATTGGAAAGTTGTGGGGGAGGTCGTAGACTTATAAACGTGAGCACTGCACACCTCAATAGGTTAGTCTTTTGAGGAAAGGGTAATGGCTCCGTGACAAGACTCACAATTCTAAAATTAAAATACCAACCCTAATTCTCATTATAAATTGAAACTCTAACCTTCAAATTATAAATTAATTACCTAATTTAGAATTCCTCTCATTAGTCATAGTTCCATTAGAGTCATGATCTCAATCTGTCATATTCTGAAAATTAAACCCATATCAAAGTACAAAATAGAAGACAAAAGAGTAGAGGAAAAACTAAAGCCTTCAATTCTTTCAAATCTTCTCTTCAAATTATTTATCTTCAAAACTAGGTTTTTTTTTGTGTTTCCTTAGGTGTTCTCTTCTCCAAAATGCTACCAAAAAGATGTATTTATATATTCCCAAAATAAAACAAGACAGAGTCTTCAAAATACGTCGCGTTTCTGCGACTAAATTTCAGCTTTGCTGCCATGCGAAGAAAATGCCGCCTTCCTTCATCACTCAGGTGCCATGGCAACCTCTGGGCATCGCTGCTGAGACTTAGGCTCCTCCACACGTGTCCACCTGCGATAGCAGTGACTTGGCTTTTTCACGTGTGTCCAACTGCGACAGCAGCGACTTAACTGTGGTGGCAATCGAAATTCTTTCCCTAAAATGCATTGATCACACCTTTTTTCACTCCTAACTCACCTTTAAAATATAAAATAAAAATAAAGATTAAACTAACAAGATAAACCTTAATAAAACAAATAAATAAATAAAAATCACAATAAAACAACCTATGAATTAATGAAAATTACACACAAACAATTATATTATAGCAGGGTCAATTGGGCATATTAATTTTGCAACCAATATTAAGTATATAAATATGCATTGATCCTATAAAGTAAGCTCTGCAAGGGCCGGCCATCAGAATATTCAGATTAATTATTGGATACGAATGGCTAGTTTGGCATTGGACTTTTGCAATCTGTGGTACTGAACACAAGTTGATTAGCAAGAATTTTAAGTGTATATATATATATATGTGTGTGTGAATTTTAAAAAACTTAACAAGAGTATATTAATTTAATTAGTTATTTACAATTTTAACATAATATAGAATTTAATCAAAATTTAATAAAATATTCACACATAACATTTAAAATGATTTTTTAAGATAGTCATGTGTATTTTTTATTAACTTTGATAAACGTTGAAAATATACTAAAATGATAAATAATTAGTTAAAATATAATTTTTATTAAATTTTAAAGGTTGAAATAAATTTATAAAAAAAGACAAATGTTGCGATTGTTGTTGTGTATATATACATAAAAAAAGTTTGAGTTTACTTATCAATTAAATTGAATTAAATTAATTCATCCAACTAATTAGATTTAAGCTAAAATAAGAAGGCACCACCAATCATTGGAATTGATTTGTAGGGGCAGTTTTCGCTTAAGTGATATTTCAATTTTGAGTTATGGTATATATAGTCACATTAAATTAATTGTTAAGAAATTTTTACTGCTTTTATAATTCTATCTAAATCAAATCAAATTAATTACTAAACTTTGAAATTTAAATACCGATAGTATCTAAATAGTAATAAATAAAAAGATAAAAACTAAACTAAAACAAGAAGGCATGCACTTTCTTTCTCCCCTGCTAGTCCTTAGATTATGACAATAGAAAAAATGATAATGCTTTGAATTTTGTTAATTAAGTGCATTATAGAGTCAATTTGTTAATTAAGTGCATTATAGAGTCAATTTATCTTATGGTTCTACTAATAATAAAAAAAATAATAATAATAAAAGAAAAGTACTACCTTTCTTATGCATATTTTGGCGCTTTAAACTGCTAATAAATAGCAAAAACTCAAATTAGTCATTTAAATTGAAAATTCAATTTTAGTTCTAATTTATATATTAATAAAAAAGGAATTATAACAAGCAATTTGATAATAAGCCTACTCCATTTGAAACACAAATTGATTTTTCAATCTTTAGGATAAGACTAATTATAAGAAAAATAGTATCTAAAGTTAATTATGATGCCTATAAAACATCAAAATTCAAGATGCAATTAAATCTGATATGTGTAAGGAAATGATTAAACACTTCCATAAGAGAAGTTCTGAAATCCAATTAAAAAAAAACAAAAAAAAATTCAAATCAATATTTTTAAAAAAAAAACAATCTGAATAAAAATTAAAATAAAAAAAAGAGGGATTAATGAAAGGTTTTTGCTTCTGCAAAATAAGTACAGGAAGAGATATTAATGTAGGGTCCAAGTTTATTATTTATTTCATAGAAGTTAGAAGAAGGTAGTAATTATAACACACATGTAAATGTATAGTTTGTCCAACATATAATCATTCAATCTTACCAAAATTTATTTTTTTTATTATTTTTTTTTTTAAGAAAAGCTCCAACACTCCAGAAATCCCCACTCATGCACACAAAATATTATTTGACTTTAAGGTTCCACTATATATATATTGTGATCTTTATTAGCATAATAATATCATTATGAATGTTAAATTACGCATCCTAGACGTAAGTTCAAAAAAAAAATTAAAATGAAAATATCATGAATAAAATAGATAAGATAAAAAAATTTGCTTAGATTTATAGTAAAATTCATTTTTGAAACCATTGATTCTCTCTTTTATTCTTTAATTTTTTATCACAACCTTTAAATGGAGTTAGAGTTGTGTTGTCATGAGAGAGGACCAATTCACTTTTATATATATATATATATATATATATATATATATCCTTATTTAATTTGATATAGCTATCACGTAACTTTAAAATCAACATATAAAATTAATTTGCACAATCTAAATCTAATTAAAATTTACTTTACTTAATTTTAATTGGATCACACTTAATGGGTTCATTTTTCTAACATTCTCTCACTTGATCTGATTAAAATTAATATAACACTTATGTGTTCATAATAATTAATATCTTATAATTCCATCATAATAATATAAAATATAAACTGTCAAGTGCGAATTACGGCGATTATATCATATTTTATCGAACACTCTTTTTCATATACTACAAAACTCACAATGTATCAATACCATTCCATAATTAAAAACATACAAAACATAATCTCATAATGGTCCACGATAATGTCAAATAATGATTTTCCTATTTGACTAGAATCAATCATGTGTGTGCAAATTAACATAAGAAACAAGAAATCCATAATGCATGTTAGAAACACATAATAGAGCTCAGAGTGTCATTACAAAATCAATTATCATAATCATCATTACAACCAAGGCCCTCCATTTTTAGAACATGTTACTTAAATAATTTTAGTTGTAGGCCTTTAGTTAAGGATCTGCAATCATAAGTTTGGTACTAATGTGTTGAATAAAGACTATTTGTTTCTGAATTTTCTTTTTAACCAAAAAAATACTTTAATTTTATATATTTGGCATCCTTTAAATATTTTTCATTTTTTTAGAAAGCGCTGTTGTGAAATTATTACAATAGATTTTCAGTGGCTTGGTAATAATGTTGACAACCCCAAGTCCTAACATAAAGTTTCGCATCCATAGTGTATGAATTGTGGCTTCAAATATGCTACTAATTTTGCCTCCATAGTGGATGAAGCAATTACAAATTATTTTTCACTTTTTCATGCTTCTGCTAATAGAAATAGGTAGCCAAATATGGACTTTCTACTACCAAGACATCTAGCAAAATCTGAATCTGAATATCCAATCACCTCCAATTCATTGGATTTCTTTTATGTGACCATGTAATTCTTTGCTCCTTGAAAGTACCTTAATATTTTTTTTGCAACTATTCAATGATCAATTCCAAGATTACTTTGATACTTGCCCAACATTCCAACTGTAAAACTGACGTCCGGTTTAATACATGTTTGCAAGTACATTAAACTTTCAACAATATAAGCATATGAAATTGATTCTATTTCTTTATGTTCCACATCATTTTTTAGAAGTTGCATAAGACTAAATTTGTCATCTTTCTGTATGGGAACAACCATAGGTGAACATTTATTCATGTTAATTTTTTCAAGAACTTTTTGAATATAGGCTTTTTGATATAATCATAACAATCCATGTGATCTAGCTATCACTGAAAATTTATATTCCAATCATATAAGATGCATCTTTTATATCTTTCATTTCAAAGTTCTTTGCAAAAAAATTTTTAGTCTCATGCATTATACTTAAATCAATAGTAGCAAACAAGATATCATCAACAGATAGAACCAAAAATATAAACTTACTCCCACTGATTTTTTTGTGTACACATCGATCAACAATATTTTCTTTAAAACCAAAAGATGTGATAATGGTATTAAACTTAATACACCATTGTCGGAAAGCTTGTTTAAGTCCATATATTGATTTTTTAAGTTTACACACCATTTGACTTTCACATTTTATGAAAAATCCTTCAGGTTGACCCAAGTAGGGTTGAGCATGGAGATTAAAATATCTAAACTGAACCGAATAACCGGACCAAAAATCTCTGGAACTGGATTGAACTGTTGACTTTTTGACTTTATCCAGACCGAATTGTACCAATAAAAAAATTTTAGTATGTTTCTGGATATTTATAAATATCCGGACCGAGAACTGGACCGAATTGAACTGAACTATATTGAATTGTATTGAACCGAAATAACTGAAATTTATTTATTTATTTATATATTTAGAATATATAAGTTATACATATAAATTTAATATATAAATAATATAAATATTATTTAACTACTTTTAAATAAATAATGCTAATATTATAATCAAAATATAAATTCTTTTACTAAACAATAATAAAATAAAAGACTTAACTAATATTAATTAACTAATATTTGTCCAAAGAAAAAAATTAATTAATATTCTTTTCCAAATATTATTTAACTAATATTAATTAGATTTGACCAAAGAATTTTCTAAATATTATTTAACTAATATTAATATTACTGCATGTATATTTAATGAAATTTCAAGTTTCATTGATTTTTAAAAATTTAGGAAAATAGTGTATATTGTATAATTATCCGAATCTCCAATTGAACTGTATTTAATTGAAATATCCAATCTTCGAACTGTATTATTCCAAAATTTTGCAACAATACAAGATGGAAATTTTTAGTTTCAGTTCTAGTACCAGATCTCAATATTTTCAAATCTCCAATTTTCAATCCAATCCTAGATTTTCCAAATCCCTGAATTGGACCGGACTGTGCTCAGCCTTACTATTTTCTATTGACATTTTATTTGAATAAATTCAAATTTCATGTTACTTGAACCAACAAATATTGGTAAATTTATAATTTTTAAAGTCATAAAAAAATATTTTTTATTTAATTACTTGACCTTTGGTAAAAAAAAAAAACATGAGATTTTTTAATGGGTGCTTAATGCTCGGATGTTTTAAGCCTTAACCCAACTCTATAATCGACTCCAGGGGTCAATATTGATATTGTTCATGAATTCTCCAACTTTAAAACATGGAATATGCAGCTGCTCTCCGAAGTAAACTAAATTGTATAGACGATCCAACAAATGAAAAGGGTGTCGAGATTCAGCCATGAACAA
The DNA here is from genome assembly GCA_949671775.1 of Mallotus repandus. NCBI lineage: Eukaryota > Viridiplantae > Streptophyta > Magnoliopsida > Malpighiales > Euphorbiaceae > Mallotus > Mallotus repandus. The sequence continues at coordinate 7,649 of CATIWM010622043.1, forward strand.
CAATCTCCCCTTGCAATTCTATTGGAGAAAAGGGTTTGGCTTGGAGCAACTTGAGCCATTGCTCACGAGATCACTGCTAGTACTCTGAAGTATTTTAGAGATAAGCGAGGCCCTAGTTGGAGCCGCAGCCATCCACTGTCTTCCTTTCCTCTGCTAACATTGGAAATAGTACTGCATCATGAGGCCATTCAAATGCTCTAACACAGGAAATGGAATTTGATTCTCAATTATCATCACATCTCTTAGGATTGGATCCATTGGAATCTTTCTTCCTAATTTTCAGCAAACTTGCATGAATTTTCATTCCCATATGATGCTTCCCAATAGATCAACTGGAGTATGGGTGTCAAATGGGTGATGACACGCGAACATAATTCGCTTAACATGCAAAATTAGCGAATTAGTGTTAAGGTAAAATGAGTTCGTGTCAGAAATGGGTCAACTCGTTTATGACACAGTTTAATTAGGTCGTGTCACGAGTTGACATGCAAACTCATTTATAACCCGTTTAATTATACATGTCGTGTTGGATCACGTCAACCCAACACGATACGACATAACCCATTAAAAATATATATAATTTATTATGATTTTAAATAGTAAATTAATTATTTACATAAATTTTTTATAAAAATAATATTTTTATAATTTTATTATATAAATTGCTAAATCATAAACATTATTTTAAATTTTTTTTTGTAAAAAATAGTACTTTTATATGTTATAAATGTTATATAGGTTAAATAAGTCGTGTTGCATTTTATGACTCACACAACCCATTTAAATAAATGGGTTAAACGTGTTATATTCTTCTAACCCCTTTAATATTTGTGTCGTATTAGTGTTGAAATTTTTGACACAATTAATAAAATCGTGTTCTTATTGACCTTAACTATGTCACTAAAGTAGATCAACCCGGCACGAACACAACCCACGAACCCATTTTGACACCCCTAAACTGGAGCAAGAAGAGAGCATCAATCACCATAATCCTTGACAAGGTATCACCATCGATGTCCAAGTGCTCAAGGTAATACCCTCGAATATCTCTCACTTTGGCCTTAATTTGACCAACCAGAAGCTAGAATTTAGGGAAGTTAAGGAGCTGATGAAGAACTTCCACTTGATAAAGCTTACACTTTTGCATCTTGTAGTAAAGCTTAGGCAAAAAATGATGGTGAGGATCTAAGGCTATTGTTTAAGGAGTATAAGCTTTAGGATTGCTATTTTTAACTGATTTAGCCACTTGAAATATGCAAACATGATGGTGAAGCTCATTAGTAAGGGTGTCATAATAGGTTGGTGGGTCATGTTCATATCAGGTTGACCCGCTTTAGTAACACGATTAAGGTCAATACAAATATGACCATTTATTAATTGTGTAAAAAAATTAACACTACCATGACACGAATATTAAACGGATTACACGAATATGACACGTTGAATCCATTTATTTAAATGGATTGTGCATGTCATAAAATTCAACACGACCCATTTAACTTGTATAACATTTATAATATATAAAAATACTATTTTTTTACAAAAAAAAAATTTTGATATATAATATTGAAAAATTATTATAAAAAATAAAAAGCTATTATCTATTGGGGTGTATTGCACTTTGAATTTAGGGTATATGATATTTTTATCATAATTTTAATAATTAAATATAAAAATATTTAGAATATATAACTGAATATTATAAAAAATATATTCAAAACATTATGGGATGTAAAATAAAATTATTTTTTTTCAAGTGAGGAATTTTCACCATTCAACGGTAACAAGAAAATTTCATTATTCAGAACAATTAAACTTATAATTTTTTCTTTTTTTGGCATTTGATGTTTCTTGTATGTGATAGCTAAAGAGCTTCAAATAATATGAAGTTCAAGTTAAATGGACTCATTAGAGGAGTAAAAATTTTTCAGCACCTATTTTCTAGGGCTGAGCATGGAGAATAAGATATTCGAATAACCGGACCGAATATCTCTGGAATCGGATTGAACTGTTGACTTTTTGACTTTATCCGAACCGCATTGTATCGATAAAAAAAATTTGTTACGGTTTTGAATATTTATAAATATCCAGACCAAGAACTAGACCGAATTGAATCGAACTGTATTGGACCGAAATAACCAACATTTATTTATTTATTTATATATTTAGAATATATAAGTTATACAAATAAATTTAATATATAAATAATATACATATTATTTAACTACTTTTAAATAAATAATGCTAATATTATAATTATAATATAAATTCTTTTATTAGAAAATAATAAAATAAAAGAATTAATGAATATTAATCACTTAATATTTGTCCAAAGAAAAAGAATTAACTAATAGTCCTTTATAAATATTATTTAACTAATATTAATTAGATTTGACCAAAGAATTTTATAAATATTATTTAACTAATATTAATTATTTAACTAATATTAATAACTAATATTAATTTTGCTGCATGTATATTTAATGAAATTTCAAATTTTATCGATGTTTAAAAATTTAAGAAAATAGTGTATATTATATAATTTTCTGAATCTCCGTTCTGTATTGGATTGAACTATATTGGATTGAAATATCCAATCTTCAAATTGTATTGTTTCGAAATTTAGGAACAATACAAGACAAAGATTTTTAGTTTCAGTTCTAGTACTAGTTCTCAATATTTTTAAATCTCTGATTTTCAATCCAATCCTAGAGATTTCCAAATCCCCGAATTGGACCAGACTGTGCTCAGCCCTAGATCTAGGTAAACCTTCTCCTCTAAATCTCCATTATGAAATATTATTTTCATATCCATTTGATATAGCTCTAAATCATAATGAGCAACTAATGCCATAATATTCTTAGTGAATTTAACTTGTAAGGTTTTGACCTAATGGTCAAGTCTCCAATAGATATTGTGGATAACTAGAGATTGAGTCCCCACTTCTTCTTTCCCGACTCTCCTTATGTAATGTTAAAAAATGACAACTATAAAAAAAAATTACGTTATATTTGGTTCAATTCCACAAAAAAATTCATTTCATTTTCAAATAATTTTTTATTAATAAAGTGTGTTTAGTTCAAATGGACAATCCTAACAATCCACGTGATCTAGCTATCATTGAAAATTTATATTCCAATCATATAAGATGCATCTCCTATATCTTTCATTTCAAAGTTCTTTGCAAAAAAAAAAAATTTAGTCTCATGCATTATACATAAATCAATAGTAGCAAGCAAAATATCATCAACATACAGAACCAAAAATATAAACTTACTCCCACTAATTTTTTGGTATACACATCGATCAACAGTATTTTCTTTAAAACCAAAAGATGTGATAATGGTATTAAACTTAATATACCATTGTCATAAAACTTATTTAAGTCCATATATTGATTTTTTAAGTTTATACACCATTTGACTTTCACTTTTTATGAAAAATCCTTCAGGTTGATTTAGGTAAATCTTTTCCTCTAAATCTCCATTCAGAAATATTGTTTTCATATCCATTTGATATAGCTCTAAATCATAATGAGCAACTAATGTCATAATTATTCTTAGTGAATTTTTTCGAGATTGGAGAAAAAGTCTTTGTATAATCAATTCCACTTTTTTTAGTATAATCCTTAACAACAAGTCTGACTTTATATCTTTCAATATTGCCTTTTGAGTCATGTTTTTGTCTTAAAGACCCATTTACACCTTACTCTTTTACAATTTTCTAGCAATTCAACAAAATTTCATACATTATTTTGCTTCATGGATTTCAACTCATTTTTCATGGCATCAATCCATTTATCATATTCAACATTTTTTATGGCTTATGAATATGTAACCAGATCCTCATTGATTCAAAATCTTACTCTTGCAAATATACCACATAATCATTTGGAATAGGTAATCTCCTTTCTCTTTGAGATATTGTAACTACTATTCCTTGTGCTACGTTAGCATCAGTCATATGTGAGTTTGTTACTTTATAGAATGATTTTTCATTCAAATGTTGTTTAATGTTATCATTATGTACTTAAATATTTGGAACAACTTTCGGCAAAGTAATGGATAAAGGAACATTCATGTGTAAAGGAAAATTTATACTAATTTTCTTTATTTCCACATTTTGTTGTTCATCACTCCCACTTACATTACCATTCTCAATAAATTTTGCATTTCTGGTTTCAACAATTATCTGACTATGTTCTGGACAATAAAATATGTACCCTTCAATTTTCTCTGGGTAGCCAATGAAGTAACCACTAATAGTTTAAGAATCTAACTTTCTTTCATGTGGATTATGAATTCTTGCTTCTGTCGGACAACCTCAAATATGTAAGTGTCGTAAACTAGATTTCCTTCTTATCCACAATTTTAAAAAAAAAATCTTTTGAATTGTCTTACTAGGAACCATATTCAATAAATATGTTACAATTTTAAGCACATACATCTATAATGATTTGGGTAAAGAGAAATTAACCGTCATACTCCTAACTATATCTATTAAAGTTTGATTACATTTTTTTGCTACACCATTTTATTAAAGTATACCTGACATAATATACTGCGCACATATTTCATAACTTTCGAGAAGTTTTACAAATGGATTAAGATAGTATTCAGATTCATCATATTTTCCATACTTTTCGATTATATATATATATATATATATATATTATTTATAATCTGCGTAATGTGTGGATACACAATTAGGTTTATTTTAAATTTTGACCAATATAAAATAACCTAAAAAAAGTACTTGCAAGGATCAAGCACCTCCCCACATGCAGCATTAGTGGGTTGAATGTAGACCAACACTCTTTTTCCCAAAATTCCAAATTGCATACCGGCAGACATACATGCGTTCAACACAAGTTTACACCTGCATTCAGTTCATAGATATCATAACATATTGTGGTTGCATTCATTTATTTTCTTTTTAAATGCCCTTTTTCACTCTTCTTCTTCTCCTTCTTATCATTGTCTATATATATATATATATCTTAGCCTTTTTCAATCATATATTTCCTCACTTTCTCTTTATTTGGTGTACAATTAAAGCTTTCTATTCAAGAATCTCAGCCTCAATTTTCTACCCACTTCAAGAAACACAAAACAAGTCTTCATGCAAGTCCATTTTCATATGGCAGCAAAGCATGCAAAACACTATAACTTTCAGCTCCGTGCCTTAACCTTTAAAACACAGCAAAATCCCATCTATAATCAGTCACCTTCAGCTACTTCAGACCATGCTTTTCCTATACTAGCCATTGCTGTACTAAGCATCATGGCCACAGCTTTCTTGCTGTTTGGCTACTTTATCTTTGTCAACAAATGCTGCTTCAGATTTCACAGAGTTAATCTGTTAAGGTGGGTTGCTATATGGCGCGCTAGAAGAAATGAAGATTCATTCATAGCTCTATCTCCTACAATGTGGAATCGTGGGGTTGACCAATCTGTCATTCGTGAAATCCCAACCTTTCAGTACAGAAGACGTGAAGCTGAGGAGAGAAGCATCTATGGCTGTGTTGTCTGTTTGAATGAGTTTCAAGAAGAGGATATGCTTAGGATTCTTCCTAACTGTAGCCACTCATTTCATTTAGATTGTATTGATGTATGGCTTCAAAGTAATGCAAATTGTCCGCTTTGTAGAACAAGCATTTCAGGCACCACTAGGTATCCTATTAATCAGATCATTGCACCAAGTTCTTCGCCTCAGGGCTCGCAGCCTTACACTGATAGCCTGATGGGTGGCGATGAAGATTTTGTCATAATCGAATTGGGTGGAGAAGAGGAAAGAGTTCTGTTACCTCATAGGCAACAAGAAAGAGATGCTTCAAGAGAAATTCAGATGCAACTTAGAAGTCAGTCACCAGCAAAAATGGAGCAGAAGCCTGGAAAGCTAAAACCAAGAAAGCGTCACCATGTTTCTATAATGGGGGATGAATGTATTGACATTAGAGAGAAAGATGATCAGTTCTCCATCCAACCGATCAGGAGATCCTTCTCGTTGGATTCTGCAGTAGACCGGCAGCTTTACGTAAGTGTTCAAGCTATCATTCAACAAAATACACATCAAAGAGGGAATAGAACTAATGAAGAAAGCAGTAACAGAGTCCAAACATCATTCTCTCCTTTCAGTCATAACAAGGGATCAAGAAAAGCAGTTCTGCCTATTTAATTCAAAGCATGATGTCAGATTATTAAGTTTTCGATACAATGCTTACTGTTTAGTTTGAGTTTTTACATGTGTGGTTTCAGAAGAGGATCAGCTGATGAGGTATAGGGTAACACTGGACTTGTTAGAATGAAATCGAGTGGAAGCATGGGTGTGAGAATCATTGCCTAAACCACTATCGATGCATAGCTTTTCGGCAGTGCTACTTATGAGTTTTTTCCTCTTCATGAGTGAGAATAATTACTAGCACACTTTTCATCCAGCCAGAGATTTTGAGAGAATGATACAATGGAGGCCAGCTCTAGAGGGTCCTCAAGAATGAGTAGGTGAAAAAAATAGAAAATGAAAAAGAGGCCTGCCTAGGAATGATCTCTATCCCTTTTTTGCCTTTTTTGTGTAATAATACTGTTGTTGGTAAGAGCAGAGCATGATTTTGTCAAAGTTTCATTATGGTTTCATGACACTGATTTTCTCTATAAGCAAAGCTTTACATTGCATACAGAGAATGAGAGAAAACAACAGTAACATCCATGAGTCATGGACTAAAACATCATGAAAAGGCCTTGTCAGCATGAACATCATAAGGGTATTGCAGGTGCATTGCAACTTTGCGAGGTTTAGTTCCCTCTGCTAGACTTAACTGATGGTGATGTTAGTGTCTGTCAACACTATTACAAGTAATATTTCCAGACAATGTGAGCAATAAAGTGATATGTAATCCACACAGCATAGGACTTCTCCATTTCAGTGAACACTCAAACATGAATTTTATATAAATTTGAAAACGCCTCAATAGCTCAAAGAAATTACCCATTAGTCAAATTGTTTTTGTTTAAAAAATATACAGTTTTTCATAATTGCAGTAGATGAATAAACTGCAACCAAATACAAATCAATGCAAATTCAAGTTCATAGTGCACCCCGGCAAAACATGACCAAAGATCCAATCTTTAATACATAAATCATAAAAAGAACAAAAAGGGTATTAAAAAAAAGAGAGAAATTTTTTATTTAACGTTTCTTTAAGTGCTACTTTAATTTTGAAATTAAAACATAATTTTTTTTTTCAAGCATAAATATAATATGCGGCCGAAAATCGAATAGCCAAATAGCAAAAGCTCTTTTTTATGGTATCAAAAGGTCATGGATTTACATTATGAGCAAAATGTGCTATTTGAAAATAAATTAAGATTGTGCATGCCTCAAAGCAATGTAAAACTCCAGATGGACACCTAAACGAGTTCAGTGGCTATTATTGCTCATGCTCTTGCTCACACATGTAGCAATTAGCCAAGGAGAAACAGATTGCAGCTTTTAAACACACAGCTCATTGACCAAATCTCAGCATTGCCAATTTGAATCAGTATTGGAGTACATCAGAACTATTATACTACTTGATGTAATGGTTACAAGGAATATTAAAGGTTCTGAAGAAACGTATTTTAGCCTCCTCACAAAATAAACTTTGCATAAGAGTCAGATTTGCTCTCAAGCAACCCTGAGCTTAGAACACAGATAAAGATTATTAAACAAGTGCATATCACTTGAAAAAAATGATATATAAAACTGATTTCAATATTTGTTTTATAACTCATTCAGTACTCAATAACTACAGCTAACATTGATTTTGATCTCAACTTCTTTAAAACTAGCTACTATGTATATGTGAAAAATAAAATAGAGAAAAGAGAGAAGTAAAAGAAGAACCAGACAGCAAGAAACTCTCTCTACTCACAAGAAATGAAGCAAAATGCTAGATGTGATCAAACTCTGTGATGCTTATTGCTTCTGCTTAAGAGAAGCGTCAGGCAGTAGGCTACTACCAGAGGGACTACTATGAGGCAAGGGCAGTGCCTTTGTAGGAAGCTGGTTTGTTGATGTTCCACGCGCTTTTGCCTTTAATTGTTCAAGGAGTTGCCGGGCTTCTATAAGATCATCTTGTGCACTTGGTCCATGGCCTTCCCATGCATCAATCACCCGCTGCTGAAATTCAATTGCAAGGGCATGGCTGCAATATCCAAGATAAATGTTTTTAGGAACTAACATTATCCAATTATCTAGACATATAACCAAACAAACTTAATCCCACTCAATTTCTTGCACTTTATTTTGCCATGACAAATGCAAGCATGACGGCATGACATCCATGCATGAAATACATCTTGTTATTTATCAAAAACTCAAAATTCAAGAATATTTATGTATGAAGTTCTCATAAAGCATTAACGCAGTTAAATTTTTCTAATTGTGACAAGCCAAGCCACTGTTTATGAATCTTCATAAAGTCTCATTATGGTGCCATATGACTCTGAAATAGCAAAGGCTTCAGAAAAGAGAAAGTAGATAGAAGATTACATAGCACAGGGCAGTTCATATATAATTTCTGCAAGAGATTCACAATTGCAAATCAATTTCAATGGCTATGTATTCAAAATGAAACGAGAGAGCTAGAACCAACCAAAAACTAATTCTCACCTCCCCATGGCACCATATGCTTTTGAGAGATTCTGACATGCCTCTATTGAATCTGCATGATGAGGACCAAGGGCCACATCCATGATGTCTTTTGCAACTGCAAACATCTGTGCAGCTGATTGTGGTCTATCCAGTTCCAAATATGCTGCCCCCATATTGTTGTAAATATAACCCACTCCAAAATGCTTAGTGCCAAAGCTCTCTTTTAACCTTTCAGCAGCACTCTCCAAATAAGGAATTGCCTGATGTACCTTACCTGTCAACAGAAGTAACCACCCAATTCTAGCAGAAACACTTCCCTCCGAGTGCTGTTCTTGTGGGAGCTTCTCAAGCAAAGCAAGTGTTCTCTGTAACAAAGAAATTGCCGTCTCAAATTCATTCATAGTTTCATACTGCATTGCTATCTCTGAATATGCCTCAGCAACTTCAACTGGAGAAACTGTCTCTTTCTTATCAAGAATTTCACAAGCATTCTGCAAACATCTCCTCGCGTGACAAAAGTCCTCTTGATTACACAAAGCTTTGGCCATGGAAATAAACACCAATGCGCGAGTCTCACTGTAACGATCTGTCCGCTGAACAAGACTCCCCAAAGTATCAATAGCCTCTTTATACCTGCCCAATGCTATCTGCATATTTGAAGCATCAATCTCTGCACGAAGTAAATCTGAACTATGACCCCATTTCTTCCAAATATTCTGTGACAACTCATTCTGCTCCAGTGCCTTCTCATGCTCCTCTAGCCCACTATAAATGACACCAAGAAGCTTCCTATCACGTGCAACCTCCACAGAATTATTTCCCAGTCCAGTCACATGTATCTCCAAGGCCTTCAAACCAAATGGCAATGCCTCCTTAAAATTCAAAACTGCAACATAAGCCTCTGCCAATTCTCTGTTTGCCACACCCAATTCCTTGCTATCTTTCTCCAAAGTCATTTCCTTGATCTCTAAACACTTTCTAAGATTCTCTAAAGCCTCTTCTCTCCTCCCCATTGCCGTCTTTACATTTGCTAACTCAAGCTGCACAGCATGCAGCACTGCGTTAATGTCCTCGACTTTACAAATTCCCTCCTTTTCTAGGGCACCCAATATCCTATTAGCCCTATGTAAATACCCCAAACAATCATTAAACCTTTTTAAACTATAATTAACAGAACCCATCAATTGCAACGCCATAGCAACAAGTAAAGAAGGTTTATCATTATTATCAAGAACATTCAAAGCTCTAGTAGCAAAAGATAAAGCCTTTTCAGGATCCTCACCTTCTTGGTCAAGTTTTAACCCAAGTTTCAGGGAAGCTAGACCAAGCTCTTTCTCATTAAAAGAAGCTCCCATTTCTTTAAAAGCTTGAAGCATCTCATCAGCTGTATCTGCAGACTCAAAAGCCTCTTCAAGTTCAGTTTTTTCTCTGATTTTCCTTTGCCTGGATGATATTTGAGGGCTGTTTTCAATATCTTGAGATGGGTTTGCTTGGAATTGGCGATATTTTAGGATTAAACCATTGGTTTTGGCGCAGGGTTTGAAATGATTAGCGGGTACGTGAAGACTGGTGTCAGAAATATAAGTTCTTGACAGGATTGGGGTTAGTGTTCTTGTGGGTTTTTGACGAGCAAGGTGATAAAGAAGTGAAATCGAAGCTCTTTTCATGGTGGGTATTGAAAATATTGATGGTGTAGTTGTGAAAGTTGCTGTCTTCTTTTGTTGGTATAGTTAAACCCTTAGCAAAACCCCAAACCACTTCGAGAGGTTCTCTTTAGATGCTCTGTCTTAAACAATTGATCTATGGACTGATTTAGGTTGGAAGAAAGAACATAGAAACGTTGTCGTTTTAATTGCGTGTGAGATTTTTTTTTCTTTTTACTTTTACACATTCACTGCACTGCACAGAATGAATTGCACTTGAGGGTGAACATGTGAGGCATCAATCAAGTTTACACGTAGTAATAAAATAAGATAAATATTTTATATTACAAATTTTACCAATTGAGTGATTGTCTTTTTTAACTAATTAAGAAATATATTTCATATTAACATTTAAAACAGAAAAGAAAATATATACACTTCTCCATTCAATTTTGGCAATATTTTTTGGATTTACTTTAATTGAGATATTAAATTGTATTTGATATTTATAATCTTGAAAATATGTAATAAATTCTTTCTTCAAGCTCTAGAAATGCCTTGTTTTGTTTGGTCAAAAAAAAAAAAGAAACGCCTTGTTTTTTGTTCTCATATTATCAATTTTTTTTAATTGGTTAGAATAATTTTGGTAACAATTATTTTAATATTTTTAACTTTTTTTTTTTTTTATCGAGGGAGAGGGAGGCCGATTCAAACCCCTCTCCTAAAAATTTAATAGCTCGCGGTTGGACCATTCCAACCTTCCCCTAAAAATGTAATAGCTCGCGGTTGGACTATTCCAACCCAGGCAATGCTTTAACTTACTAAAAGATAGAGTTGTGAAGACATTTTCTAATTTGATTAAATATGAAATTAACAATAGAAAATAACTTCCAAAACAGAAGCTACGTCACTCTAAAATAAACAATAAGTTGACAAAATCCTAGAGTTCTTTTCTACCTCTTTAAACATCTTTTCCCACCGGCAATCCAAGGAATATTGAAACAAGGAAAAGAAAAGAAAAGAAAAGAAAAGAAAAGATTTAACAAATGGAATCATATTTTAAATGTTTCAATGGACTGTAATGATTTTCTTTCTACAGTTTCAAAAGGCTCACAACGAGCTCTTTCGGAACATGTAACCCTTTCAAATTGAGTTGAGGCCTACTTCAGAATCTAACCTCATAATGAATCTATATACAACAAAGAATACAGAGTTTCCTTCTTTACACCAATAAACAAATCAATCCATTTCTTGGAAACCTGCATGCATCCCACAGAATTTGATAACAACCACCTCTCAACAAGCTAAAGAGGTAGCTGACAGTCGGACTTAAAAGTTTCTGCGCTCCCGGAGTTCGGTTGGAGTCTCAGGTGGTCTGCTATAAACATCATCAAAATGAAGATTAATATTCCCTCCAGCTTCAAGGTCATCATCCATATAAGTAGTCCGAGACAATCTTCGACAACCCCAATCCAAGTGGTGTTCTTGCTCCTCTGAGCTTCTTTCTGAAAGATTATCATAGAAATTATGTGCAGTAAAGCGGTTAAATTCAGGAGGCTCAAGGAAACTTGCTTGTGGCTGTGCACCAGGTGGCCCAGTTCTAGCCCACCAATGGCTCCTAGCAGATTGTGCAAAGTTGCTGTAATCATGTTGCTGAAGTACACTCTCCCTGAAGAAGGGAGTAGATGTAGAAGCCCCCAAGTGCGATTCTGTTCGACCTCCATAATTGTGATCCCAGTACTCGTCATCATATCTTGCCTCACTTTGTGCAAAATTGGGCGGCGTCCAATAATCTCCAGAACGTTGCTCAGTTACATCTACTGGCATCGTCACATCTCTTGTATTATTGGTTGAAGTATGAAGTCGAGAGGTATAATACCAATCAAGAAGATACGGGTGATTCTTTTGATCTTCATCAATTAACCACAAAGAACCCAAATGAAAACCAGGACTATAGTGTGGCATTTCCCCAGAGAAAGCTGTGTTTCTATCTCCAGGGCCTCTCAAATTTGGGCTTCCTCGCCATAGTCTAGGAGGGGAATGCATATGTCTAAATCCATGTCCTTGCAACTTTTGCTCCCTGAAATTTCTAAGATTAGATAGGAAATGCTTCCCCTGAATGTTTGGTTCCCATGAAGGATAGCTGCTCTGAAAACTGTAATAAGCAACAGCAGGAAATAGTTAGGAGAACTCAGATATACTTATTTCAATTCAACAAAACAAATGTATCAAATTTTAAGGTTTTGCGTGCCACACATGCATACATAAATTGGTCTTATAATGCAAAAATAAAGAGAAGATGCCTTTCATTAGAACACTTGCAGTAAACTCAAAAATGATTATTTTTATGCATAAAAGAAACTCACAGAATACAAGGTTGTTAACCAAAACAAGAGCACACTACTGGAATCATACCTCAAAAATGATTTCTCCATCTTGCCCTGAGAGCTCCTCTGGCTGTGTGGAGTATGAGAAGGTGAACCATAATTGCTATTCCCATGGTTTTGAAAGTCAAAAGCACTAAACCTGTGGAAGATCAAGTAACCAAACCAACCATGTCAATGGTAAGCAAAAAATAAAGCCATCAAATCACTCTGCACAGTTCAACCATATATGACTAATCAGCTAACCTGCATACATGGCCAACACCTTCAACATCCACTGTGAAATCCTCAATGAACTGTAAAATGTCATCCACACGCTACATGATAACACAGAACATTAGTCAAAAACACAAGCATACATGTGATAAAAATAATAAGATTGGAAGCCTATCAAAAGATGAAATACACACCTTTGGGACAATAAACAGCAGCAAGAATGGAGTGAGAAAAATTGAAGCCATCTCCTCGAGTAACATCATTCCAGTGTACTATATAAAACAGCAAAAAAAAAAAATCCAACATGTAAATGTTGGAAAGGTTGTGGGAATGTGAAGGTCTGAGAATTGTTCAAAAAAATATATATTTTTTATAATAACACATGGATTTAGCATTGTAAAGTTACCTGAAATAAGGTCTCAAATTCCAACCGAACAGTCTCGGTATTTTCTTTGCCCCGCCACCTCTTTGGCATAAAATGTGTATACTGAACCACCATAGACATGGCCCCTTCCGGATCAAGGACAAGGAGTTCATCTGGAACTGCAGCTCGGCTGATGGCCGTTATAGTTCCAAATACAGCAGCATACCAGAACAAATTGCGGCCAAATATCTACATAATTTAAAAATAGAACCTCATAAATCCATAAATGCTAAAAAATATCAATTTCCAAATATGCAATTCTCTGTTTTTGTAGGAAAGTGAGTGCATTACATGACCCTCCAGTAGAGATTCTTCTAGAAATGCAATGATAATCAGGATAGCAGCAAAGCCTCCAGAAACAAAAGATATAAACTTCGCAACAATTGAAATAATAGGTGAGGGAAATTGTGTCAGATAATCTGAAGCATGCATTATGCTGCCATTAATCCGGTGCTTGAACAAATGGTCAACCTGCCAAACAAAAATAAAGAATTATCATATAATAATTATTGAAGAGGTTAAGGGGTTTCTACGATTGAGAAATGACATGTAGAAAAGGAAACCAATCCCAATCTTTAACTGAAATAAAGCTACACTAAGAAAATAAACAGCAGTGCCAACCATGACAGTAGCAAAGTTTTCCTCCAAAATAAATAAAGTTACAACATACCATGCAAAGGAGATGTAATGCCTTTTCAACAAAATTGCATCAAACAGGCAAAAGTGTACTGTCTCAGGATACTAAACCACAAAAATAAATTAACTTTATAAAGAAACTTTGTCAGTTTAATATCTCTAATACCGATGCATATAATGGTTAGCAATTTAAACACTAAATTTAAGAGATATATATGCCAACAGTTCGGAAGTTATCGTAAAAAATATATACATATAAATGTACCTCATTAAATTCCCTAAATATCCATTTTGACAAATTTGACCATCTTCGAGATGATGCAGTGCTTGGATGATTATAGAACTGTTCTGCATGCCTTAGGAAGAGATACACAAGCATAAATATAACCAGGAATGGTGAGAGTAGAAGCATGGCAAACCCAACCACCATAAGCCTTTTCTTTAAGGTTTTAGGATTAGAAACAAACTCCCTTCTAACACAAAAGTTTCTGCATAAACAAATGCATTTTCAATCAGAAAATAATACAAATGATCCATAACTGGTCAACTATTCATGTAAAATTTGAGCGTACCGATCAAACATGCTCTGCAGTATGCACCAATTCAAGGTCCATTCAAGGGTCTTAGTTAGTATCAGGCGATACTGCATTCCATTTGGACCATATTTAACAGTTGGACCAGTGCCTGGAACCCATGAGGAGACTGGAAAAGCAAGCACTCCTTTGTTCAGCATTCCTATTAAGTAATTTTCCTTCCGCATCAACCGCATTACCACTTCATGAGCGGAGAGATCCTTTACCACACAAAGTTGCCGTGAACTTTGTAAATGTACGACCTTTTCAAGAATTGTTGCCCACGGCATAGTGTGGATTTCATTGTCTGTAACATGAAGACTGCAAAAAGAAAATTACATTTGCTCGCTTAAGCATCTACTAAGTCACTAAAACAAAAAGATTTTGTAAAAAAGAGACCAAGCCTACCTGTTGTAATAGAAGTGACGAATACCAAGAATATCTCTTAGTTGTGCAAAGAACCTCAAGAAACAAAAGATCCAATAGATAGAAAATAATCCCAGATACCCAACAATGATAGCTTTTGAAATTGTTAGAGGTGTTAATGGGTGTTGATGAAGGGCTTCTTTAGCAAGATCACAAGGCTTGATTCCAGATTCAACAGCATCCATGCCGCACTTAGCATTACGAAGTCCATTCCAATCAACATACAGTAAAAAAAATCCAGAAAAACAGATGGTAAAACCTAGACTCAGAAGTTCAACAATCCATTTTATAATAATACACCAAAGCCCTTTCTCACAATAGTAACTATATAGCCTTTCAAAAAACAGGTCCAAATCAGCAATTGGTTCCACACTCAAGCTCTCACCATTAAGTAAACCTGAAGGGCTCTCACTACCAGGACTAGGTACCCTGCCATAGTCAGACAATTCAATCTCAGGAGGCACATCATTAAGTAAGCCAGTTGTCAGTGTTGATTCACCACCCAATCTCCATTTAAATATGCTCAAAGCATTAGAACCCTTCTGCCTACCAAACATCATTCAAAAATAACAGCAGTAGGCAAAGAAAGCCAGTCCATCCCCCGAACCACGTATGTTGTCAAGAAAAAGTTCTGCAAATAAGATCAGCAACCATTTTAGTCACATTTTAACCCATACAGTGTCTAAATCAAACAAAGCACAATTTCTTTAGGCAATAGGCAAGAAACATATTCAGAAGCTTGAAAAGATGATATGATGTTTATATCACCTACACAGCACTAACTCAAACTACATGTAAATGACATAAATAATATTTATCCAAACACTTATTCAGCCATTCATGATATTGTCAATCAAAGAAAGAATTTAAAGATAGAATTCATGATCCCCCATCTTGTAAATAATGGTATTAATTTGAGAGATCACTTATATTTCATATCTTAAATCCATTAGAACACACCTCAGCAATGTTTCTTAATTAATGAGAAAAAAATGAGACCAGAATTACATTTCACAACATAGATCAGGCAAGTACTTTCTCATGTGTCAAAACTCAATTCCTCGCGCCCAAGCAATGTAGTTTGGCTGCAATTTAAAAGTTTTGATTGCCTCTATTGTACTGTAAAAGAAGCAGAAAAGAATTTAATCAATGCTACTACAAGGAAACAAGCAAATGCTTAGAAGCCCATACGAAACTACTTTCAAAAATGTAATGAAAGACATAATTTACATAATCTATCCAGTGCTAGAAACAGGCAAACTAAAGACATTCAGGTTCAATGCTTACATCCAATTGTCCCCAAGTGAAGATAAGAATAATTTGCTATTATTATACTCAAATAGAGTGCTTCAACAGCTGTAGATAGTGGATGACCAATAGCAAAAATTAGTATACTTTATTGCACCAGTTTTCAATGATAACCTTTAAAAGCATTATTATCACGCTTAATTTCAGAGTATCTACCTCTGGCATTGCCTGCCTGCAGGATCCTACAGCAACAATTCAAATATGAGCCAGTCCAGTAGCTAATGCCAGACCATTTGAACTTCTTATGGACTAATCGCTTGGAAAGCCAACCTTATGAGCTTACATGACAATTTCTTTATTCATTTTACCAATCATAATATAGAGCTGAATGCCTTGCAGAATCCAAATACCCACTCTTTCGCACCATATATCTAATTCTCTTTAATATTAATTTAGATCCTATTGCAACTGTTAAAAAAATTAAGCATGGAAAGAGAACACATGCAAATAATTCACAAGAATGAACATAGCAAACTGAATCAAACAAGTTCTAGGAGACTACAATCTACACAAATTGGATTACAACATTGCATTTGAAAGTGAAGCCTGGTATATCCAAGTCAGCAACAAAAAATTTTAAAATGCAGTAGTCAGGTTGCACTAATACTCTTTTCCCTGTTGCCTCTTGGAATAAGTCTGACTATTGTCCCTTCATCACTAAGAATCATGTTTGCAAAATGAATCCTTTCCAAAATCCCAAAGAAAATTGGTACTCCTTCCTTTTGGTGCTTGATGTTCAATTAGAATCACGGAGAATAGTTACAATTGACCATTTGCAAAGGTGAATAGTAAGGATGTTAATCTATTCTTTAATTCTGAAAACTACTCTTAATTAAAATTTAAAGGGCTCATCCAGCCTCCCTGCTTAGTGTGAGGGTAGAGGGAGTGTAGGCGCATATGTATGCAGCCTTTCCCTTGAACTTTTTGCAAAGAGGCTGTTTCCATGCCTCCAACCCATGACATCAATGTCATCAAAGTAGCAAGGCTCGACCTACCCTTAATATAAATTAAGGGAGTAAATTCCAGCACAGACAGTTTTGAAGTTGAGAATGTTACCGACATACACAAAGTTAAGAGCACAAATCCTAAATATATTCGGTATGAGCACATGCAATATAAGATAATTACATTGTGCACATTGCTCTAACAATCTTTAGGGATTAATATGTCTCTCTAAAGAAAGCTCAAATTTTTTACGAAGACTCAAAATAGCTAAAATTTGAAAACACACTATTCAACCACTACCGACCCCACCAATGCAACAATTCAGGCTTCATACATTGAAATAAGAATCTCATAAATCTCAAAGTAAATCAAAACCCAAGAATTCTTTCTAAATTTGGGTAGGCAAATTCAAAAATGATCTGCTTTAACATTTGATCACACACAGCACTGTTATAACAAATTCAAAAAACAAAAAATACCCAAAAGATCCAATTAGCTAAAGCTAAAAGAATCAGAAATCAGCCCCAATTAGCTAACGCTAAAAGAATCAGAAATCAGCCCCAATTAGCAGAACATCCTTTGGAAGAAATTAAACATAACATTAAACCTCAAAGACACAAAATTTATAATCACTGTCAAAAACCCACAAAACAAAAATAAGAAAGAAGCAATCTTTATCCAACACAGAGTGGAAAATCAACCTTATAACTCAAATTCATCAAACAAAAATCAAGATTACCTGATAATAAGCTTCGAAACTGGGAAACTGAGTGAAACCCAGAAAAATTTATTGCACTAAAAAGTTATAAAAGAATAAAACAATGGATGATGATGAACGATGAACGATGAACGATGAGAGCAGCGAGAACGATAAAAGATGGGCTTTTGATTAGAGAAACCGAAGCGGTGAATATAATTGACAAAAGAAATTGCAGCAGAAACCGAAGTAAGAAGGCAAAACCAAAAAAACAAAAACATGGGTTTGGGTTTGGCCTTAATTGCGTGGACGAAAGAGGAATTTTTGGAATATTATTTTTATTTACTTCGGACTAGTAGGAGACGTAATGATGAATATTAAAAAAAAAATTAATATATATATATATATATATATGCACAAATACACGTATGTATGTATGTGTGTATTTCAATCTAACTCAGGTACCTAAATATATAGGACTTATATAAAGTTAAAAATATAAAAATAAATATTTTCATAAAAATTTAATAAAATTTTATAAACGCATGTTAACTCATCTAATTTTTTTTTATTAGTGTTGCTTGTTAGTATCTCATTAGTGTTGCTATGAATCAAACCTGGGATTCCAAATGCCTCAGTCTTTGACTATTTGGTATAGACATTATGTGACTCATATAACTTAAGTGCACACATTTCACAATTAATATAGGTATCGACACAAGAATTGTCCATCTCGCGATCAGAGGCCCAGTGATAAAGACTGTATAAGTAGGCTAGACTCAGCAAGTCCAATTCGGCTTCCTTTTCTCTCCAAGGCCCACCAAGCCCTATCAAGTCTTCAGTTTGGCCTAGTGATCAGACAGATCACCTTAGCACTAAGGCATCGCCTTATCATTAACGCAAATGCCTTAGTAACAAAAGCTTCAAAAAAATATAAACGTCAGGGGCTGCTGGTACGATCATGTAGAAATTCAGAAACCGTTACCAACAACACGAATTTGAAGACAAAAATTAAGAGTAGGGGGAGTAGTTGACGGTTGTGGGGAGAGAGAAAGAGAGGAAGGGGGAGATGAGTTTAAAAAAGAAGGAAGTGACTCTGAAAGAGGGGTTAGCAACTGACAGTAAAAAAAATAAGAAAGACGAAGAAAAAGGAGCAGCATGATAAGAAAGGAAATCAAAGAGAACTGATAATAAAGGGAAGACAAGGCAAAATGAAAAAAAATTTACTAAAGGTGGCCATTTGAGTCCAGATTTACATAATTATCATAGAGTCTCTAAGAGCTAAAGACATGAGTCTTGGTTCATTGTCTAAATAGTAACATTCTCTTTATTATTTTTTAAGATTACTTTTAATTTTTTAATTAAATTATTGTGTGTGTGGGTTGTCAACTTTGGTTAATAGTGTTTAAGTTTTTGGTTATGTGTTTGATAAATCACAAAATACAAACGGAGGTCAACCGTAAGATTAAATGGGCTTCCAAAAGTTCATACCAAATTTTTAATTTTAGTCCCTGAAGACAGTTTATGGGGAACCTCCGTGAAATTCAGTTACTATAAAAAAATTTTTAGGTCTCGTCCGGGTGGTGATTCCATCTTCAACTTGGACTATAAGTCTCTATTATATTTTCTAGTGGACTCTAAACCCGCACAATATCGTAATCGCAAAATATTTTAACACATGCTAAACTCTGCCGCCTGCAATAAAATTTTAAAGAATCATTTTTTTTATAAAATTATTATAGTTTTATGAAATAGGATATCCATTGATATCCAGTTTTTGACTCAGCAAAACCAAAAAAGAAACTTAATGATAAAAAAAATTATTATAGTTTTATGAAAAGCCGTATTTATTGAAATCTGGTTTTGACTCACTCATTTAATCAACAAATATTATTTAATGCTTTTTTTTTATATAAATTTTTGATTTTAATGTATTTCATTATTTTGAAGAAAATATCAATATAGAAAAGAACATAATACCAAGTTATAGAAAATTTTGTAAATAAAAAAAAAGTGCTTATGGGCTTGCTTGCCGAGTCCATAATTTTTCAATCCGCCAGACACAATTGAGGTTGGGCGATATGGGCCAGTGCTTCTCTTCATAGAAGTACGTGATTAGGCCCAATACAAACCGCGGGAGGCAACGGTAGGATTTGGCGGGAAGAATGACGGGGCAAAGTGCCAGCTCATCATTCCCGCCATAAAAACCCTTACTATATACGCTGTGTTCCTTCATTTTTCGCTCCATTTTCAGATCTTTATATTAAAAAAAAAAAAAAAAAAGAACAAAAGAAAATGAGCTCTGCAAGTCCTCTGAAATCAAAGAAGAAGCTGTTTCAGTCAGCGACTGCTACTCCGAAATCCAAATCCAACCTTTCAAATTCGGATCCGATCGCCGCTCCAACACCAGACAAGCCTCCATCGCAGCTCCGCGTCAAGAACCGCCATGTAGCACTCTCCGTTAAAGAGATCCGAAAGGCTGCTGCTCAAGGGAATGAGACTTTCAACAGCGTTAAATCCTCAGTGCGGAGACAGATATCAACTTGGCCGCATGAATCCACCTCCGCCAAGGAGCCGAGCAAGTTCAAGAAGTCACCACCTGAGGCAAAGATTCCGGCAAAGTAAGTCTCTTTTTGACTTTTCGATGAGAAATGCGGGTCAGATTCCGGCTGTTCTGATTAGGGTTTTTTTGATGTTGTTGCAGGTATGAGATTTTGAGCGAGTTTTTTGATAGCTTGCATAGTTCAATTCGGTTATTGAAGTTAAAAGGTTCAAAGCCTACTTTCACTAACATTAGCCCTAAAATCGAGTGTTTGACTGATAGGTAAGTGGTTGTTTGTTTGGTTAATTTTGATTGATTATAATGGAGGGTTTGATTATGTTTCTAACTGATGTGTTTGTTCTTTTTTTGGGGGTCATATAGGAGATTTAGCCATGGACATTTGGCGCAGTTGAAGTACATCTTACCTGAGGTTATTGAAATTAAGAGAGTGCTTACATTTGACGAGAGAACTAGTTGTATGAAACCAGATCTTCATGTTTCTCTAAATGTTGATGCAATTGGATGTGAGTCGAATTCGAAATCTGAAAGTAAGAATCTTGATTTGAGGAAAGTCTTTCGTGCTCGTCTTGCAGATTTTGTTAAAGCTCATCCAGCGGTATGCATTTGTTTGTACCTTGGTTTTTTTTTTTGCACTTGTTTTGCTCTTGATTTAAGTGTTTTGATTTCATTAATCTTGTGTTGAGTCTTGGGAGTTTAGGAATTTTTATGCATGTATTGAAAGAAGCATTATTTATCAAGAAACTATGCAATCATAATGATTGTTCTTTCCAATGTACTCAGGGTGATGAAATTCCAGAGGAATTGCTACCCGAGCCGTTCAATCGGTCAAATCTAGATTTGAGTTCAGTGGAGACAAAAGTCGGAACCCAATCATCAAGCATTGTTGCACCAACTGATGCACATATCAATGAGAATCAGCGGCCAACAGTGGCATCTCATTTATCACAATCTTTCACTAGGCGCTTCTCCCTAAAAGTTTCAAATAGCGACAAAGTAAAGATTAGTCAGGATTCTCCAAATGTTAGCTCGCAACAATCAGCTTTTCCTGTTCCAGAGCCATGTCTTGACAAAGTCTCCTCTAATGAGAAAACTAATGCTTCAGCTCCAACAGTCGGCAACAAATGTCCAGATGATGTCCTTACAACTAGCAAACAAATAGATTCTGCAGAAGATGGGTGTTCTGCAAAAGTAACTAGTTTTCAGTCAACTCCTTCAAAACTTGCTTTGACTCCCTCTAAATTAATGTCTGCCACACCCGAGTTGCATCCTCCAAAAAGATGTTATATGAGCCCAGATGATGACTCTACCAGCTTAGCTGATAAGCTAGTCCGACGGCCTGTACGAACCAGGTCCCTGAAATTTGAATCTCCTCAGCATAATCTTGAGGATGAAGTTAATGATACTGGGAATGTATCAGCTGATGATTATGATGATGATATTTTAAAGATTCTTCCGGAGTCTCTTCTGCATTCGGTAAGCTATGTCACGTTTTTTGTGGTTTTCCACTTTGTACATGTATAATGTAATTGGATCATATAAACCAGTTAGTTGTGTCTTTCTTTTGCAGATCAGAGAAAAAGAAAGAAAAGCACAAGAGGGGAGAGATCCAGCCATCTCTCAAGCAAAGAGGCGGCGACAGATGATAGCTTGCCTGCCAAAGCTCTTCAACATGATGCTTTTTTTGTTTCAGTCAATAAAGCGATCTGTTATCACTAAAGAGGAACTTGTCCACAAGATAATAGCAGGCCATTCTGATATTGTTGATAGAAGTAAGCGTATAATAACTAGTCAAAAGCAGCATATTTATTTTCTAGATTTTGGCCTTAGCTAAGCTTACCTAATTTTGCCTTTGATCACAGGAGAAGTTGAAGAACAGATAAACTTGCTGCTCGAACTGGTTCCTGAATGGATTTCTAGCAAAGTAACTTCTAGTGGGGATTCACTCTTCTGGTAGGTCCTAATTACTTTTTTTCCTTCAGATTATTTCTATAATTTTCAAATACTAATTGAAATCATGCTGAAAGACCTGATAATTTTTGTTGTGGAACATAAACTTGGGAAACAAATGACAATAAATAAGATCCAATAGATGAACTCAGTATTCTTTAAGTTGTTGACATTGTATTGTCTTATGTTTCAGCATCAACAAAATGTCAAGTCCTGAAACTATACGTGCACGTCTTGAAGAAGCAAAATGACAGGGGACTTCTTTGAAGACACTTTTTGGAGTTCTTGGTTCTCTTTGTTGGGCTAATCTTAGACATTCTAACTTATATTGTATTTTTGCCAATGCTCGAAAGAAAATGTACGTATCAAGATGTTAGTAATTGTTTAATACCCTAACAGAATGGCCAGATAGTGAAATGCCTGATTTTTCTATAATTGTAAAATCTTTAAACAATCATATGTGCAGGCGTGCTCTAATTAGTTGTTTATTCTACACAGTGTTTGTTGGAGGGATGCCTGAAAAGTAATTATTGTGGATGCTACTTGATCCAAAGTCACTGGAGTGGCTATAGTAGCATTCATTTTGTATTAACATGATTGATTCATAATGACATGAGAATTTGTCTTTTGAGCTCTCTGAGTGTTTAACTGTTTCTCGCATCTCATCAGTCTCCCTTCCAGGGGGAACAAAATTGATCTCAGTTGCTTAGTTTTAAGGTTAACAAATAATTTTCAATCTTAGTTGTATGGATAAGCTGAGAAAATCTAACACCCATCTGTACATATGGCATATGAGTCAAACATGAGGGCTGAGTTTAGAGACTAAGTCATCGTGATAATATTTGCAGAGACATGATCGTGGTGTCCTTCAAAAATGCATTTATTGCCTATTTATTAACATGAAACTCGGGAAATTTCAGCTTTATAAGTAAATTTTCCTGGGGTATTAATCTTACAAATGGCTGAGGTACTCAAAAACTTTGCTTTCATTTGGGACAGAGCCCAGCAGAAAGAGAGATAATGCTTTTTGAGTTTATTTCCTTTTTTTCTTGAAGATAACTTTTCTTATTCCAGTCAAATTCTGCAGGTTTATTTTTTCTCAGGATCCCAGTGGACTGCTTCTCTTTCTGCTGAAGTTTCCATCTGCATCTTCAGGTTCTTCTCCTGATCGTGAGTTGGAAATGATTGCTCCTCAGACTTAATGTGAACTTGATCACCTTCTTTGCCTAACAACAGCAGGTATAGTCCAATAATAACAATGCCTCCTCCCAGCAAGCTGAAGAAATCAAAGATGAATTAGAAGTGCTCTACACCAGAACCGCCAGGTCTAAAAAATAAAAAAACTGTGAAGCAGAACTACAATTATACCTGCCTGTTTGCAGTTCTTCACCAAACATAATGTATGCAAGAATTGCCACCAGTATTGTTGAAAGGGGACCAAACATGGTTACAAATACTGGCCCTTTATTTTTTGTGCACCACAGTTGAACTAGTACTGTTATAGCACAGATTCCAACTCCCTGGCAGTTATCAAATGTGTTATTTTTTTACTGGGTGTTGACAAGCTGTAAAAGGTGTTTAGACAAGTTTATGAATTTGTACTTACAGCATAAACAATGCACAAGAAGTTGATGTCAAATTTGATAGCCCATGCTTCTGGTTTATGTTGCAAAAACAAGGTGAAGACAGCTGATTGTGCTCCCCCAAGAAAGTTTATCCAGGCGGTTAGTGATAGTTGTGCAGGATACTTTCTCAGAGTATATACCTAGAAGGTACACAACCATCTAAATCATATCAGAGAAGCAATGTTATAAAAGTTGCATCTTTTAGCACTTAACACTTCTATGCATACACTGTGATAACTGATAATACCCAGTTTCTTACTGGCACTTGATTTTAAGAATCAATACTTTTCATTTTGTGCAATAATAGACCCAGTAGTGCATACTTTGAAGAGTCCATCATACACAACAAGCTGAAGAGTAATATACCTGCAAAATGAACCACATAGACCATGTTACACAACTCGACACCAGTAAAAGTGATCCTTTCACCCAGTTTTCTTGAACATGATTACTTCTAATATGAATTGGAGCACTCTGCAAGCTTTTCATCTTAGGTCCCTTGTAAAGTGTGAGTATCAAGGTCCCTGCCAAGGACATTAAGGTTCCAATGATTTTAGCTGCACCATGAGGAGTTCTTACATTAACAACCTCCAACCTACATGATATAACATGTAATATTCATGTCAACATTAAGATACAAGTGATCTTTCTCGTGTTGCAGAGTCAAAGAAATTCAGGCCTTGAAGTCCCCACCTGAGTATTATTGCAAATACGAAAGTCATGGAGGGAATGGCATTGGTCATTGATGTAACAAATGTAGGATTGGTGTATTTCAAGCTTGCAAAGTACATGTTGAGGGTTAAGCTAGCCCTGGCATTCATCAAAAGAGGATTAGGTGAGTTATTTTCCATCTCTTTCTATATTATGCTGAAGAATGAATTATGTGCAGTCATGATTACCCTAGAAGAGAAAGCACAAATATCTCCAAAAATAACAGAAATGTCATCTTCGGCCTGGCCTTTCTGCAGGAAGTGTAAAACAAAAGCTAAGCAGTTAATCACCTGCTAACAAGATCTGCCAGAATAATCATACTTTACACGGACAACTAATCAGTTTTTTGCTTAACGTACACAGATATATACATATATATAAAAAAGTGTGCCTTTTCGGCATGCATGCATACCTTTCAAGAAAACATGCGAAAGGAAGTACCAGTGAACCGCCTAAAATATACCGATAAGTTACATAGACATGGGGATTTAACCCATGCTTGAAGGCAGCTTCTGTGACGAAGTAGAGAAATGAAAAAGCGGTTTGGACAGAGATCAAAAGAAGGTGAGGCGTATATCTCCAGTAGATAATCCTGAATGCATATCCATTTGCCATAAATCTTGAATGTACAAACTGGTGATGTCTGTGTCTTGCCTTCTTTTGCTTGTTTATAGACGTGTGTCCATCCATGCTGTTGGATGTTGAAGCCAGAAGTTCTACAGTTAATATGCTTCCATGTTGTAAGAATCATGTTCTTCCTGAAATTCCTTCTAGTGGAAATGAAAGGTGATAAAATAACATAAAATCTTTGTGCCAGATATTATAAATGCCTGTCACTCAATCACACTTGTTATTTTCATGCACTAAGGCATATGTGTGTGTGTATATTATACCATGCAAAATGTTGTGCGTCTACCCTGAAAGAATGTCTCCATATGATAAAGTTTTTGTACTTCTCATGTTTGTGCCAATGATTTGTCACGACAGGTAGCTTTTCCAGCCATGAACTTGCATTGTATCCAAAACGTTCAGAATAATTCAATCCTGCTGAGATATTATTCCATGCTCTGAATTTGATCACAGATGGCATGGAAGTCAAAATTAATTGTATACGCACATCTCTTTTCTACGATGTTATACTGCACCTTACAACTTGTTACTGTACCCATTAAAATGTTCTGTGCACTTTTTGAGTACTCCTGCAGGCACCAATTGTCTTTAAACATCAAAGACAAATTAAAGAACTTGGATTTTTTTTTTTATCCCATCTATCGTGGCATGTGCATGTACACTTATGTCACTTTCCTAATTAGTGAAGGACTGTGTTGATGCCCTAGTACCCTCTAATGGAGTTTTGCTTATTTCACTTTACTTGATGTTTAAAGTAGTGTTCTGAGAATTGGTCTGCCACCATCCAGAGTCACTTTGCACAATTTTACTTGGGTCCTGATATTAACAAGAAATTGGTACATCTGAAATTAAATGCAACAAGGATTCTGCCAATTCCAACGGCAAGGCTTGTAATTGTTTTTTCACCTCGTGAGAAAATGACAGTAACCTGTCAACCAAGTACAAACTGTAAACGCTGATGAGCTGCCATTATCAATTGATCTAGATGAAGGTATAGGTAACCCCCCAAATATGATTTGTGATAACATCAAGGATTTATTCTTGATTGATCCCATGAATGAGATTCATGTTTGTGGTGTTCCTATAGATGGAAATTTAAATACCCTTTTCCTTAACTAACAGTTGTAGCCTCCATGAAACTAAGCTTACAATGCAACATTAAAAAAAAATTACAGAATGTAAAGTTGTATCAGGTTACAAATAGATTTGGTGCTTGCAATTAGTTGGCATCTCACAATCTTTGGTCCTGAGAAATGAACATTTTCGAAGGAAAAAATCTCGACAAATTCTTACTTACACTGAGTGTATTACATCCAATGGTGAAATTTGTAACAAAGAGACATATGTCTCAATTTCAATGACTAAGTGTAAATCACTTGGTTGATGTGTTACAAATTCTACCCTAAGGTGTAATACACCTAGTGTAAGCAAGAATCTCCCAAAATTCTTTCCACGTTTTACATTATATTATTCCAATTTCTTGGAGCACACGTCGCATATTTTTGTCTTCAAATGGTCACTAGCCCTACCAATTTCACTTGTCTTTAAACCTCAAGAATCTTTAATCTTCAATCTTCAATTGCCCATAACTCAGTGCCAATTCCTCTCTTTCTTTTTGTATCTAAAAAGTTATATAGCATGATCCCTCTAATGCCTAAGAAAATTGTGACCTATTTCAATAACAGAGCTTCAAAAATCTTATCATTTTTCTCGTTCTCATCTAATGTCTCCAATATCCGATAATCACAATAGTTGTAATTAATTTGTAATTCAAGTTGGATGGATTTATAAGAGGGACAAAATTCTCTTAGCACTACATAAAACTCAAACTCAAAATTAAAATTTCTTATCATTTGAATCAACAGTAACTTTCTCCAAAGTAACTCATGTTAGAAGCCACACAAGTTGCCTTGTGTACTTAAGTAGTAACGGTACTCATGCATCACTTGCTACATAACAAAATATTAAGCATTTTCGTTGAGACCTAAGGGTGTAATTTGTTGCTTCTCTAGTTACCAGTGCCTCCATTCACTTTGTCACATCAAATACATCCAATAAACATTTACAACTTCAAAGCAATATCCATAGGATGCTTTGAAATTTTCTCCAATGAAACATCTACAAAGAAGAAAAAAAAAGAAGTACAAAAGATACCATCAAAAGAGAGAACAATTTGGTACAACATGAGGCAAAGAGAATTACTAGATTTTAGAACACCACAACACCCATCTTTGGGAACTAATAATTGGGGTGGAGCGTCTCCTTTGTTGGCAAGAAACATACCTAAAGAATGTATTGAACAAAGGTACTCAAGGCTCAACAACGTTCGAACCCGAGACGAAATCTTTCCAGCCAAAGATGATGACAATTTCAACTTCTTGCATAAGATTTATGCTTCTAGATATGATAATCCACCACCATCTACGCCTAGCCGCAGCAACATCATAGTGTTTTTGTCCAAGTTAGTATATCCCAAAAAGGAGGAAATTACCTTGGGTTTGAAGTCACAAAAGAAGAGATGGTTTCGTAGATGGGATCCTAAAAATAGGTGGCCTCAAGGTTGGTGTTAATCGATCTTAGTCTAATATTCTGTATACACTATTGTTTTCTGTCGTGTGATTTTGATTATGGAAAACGAAAAATGTCAAACTTCAACTACCGATTTCAAGTACAAACCTTCTAGTTTACTATTGTATCATAGTAATAAAATATGCTAACAGCTTCGTTATAGCCGGCGAGACTGCATAGTGATTCAACAGTCAATATTTTTAGTTCACACAAGCCGGCCCTTTCCTGACCGGATAATGGTGGTCCAAAACTTATTTTTGGTGATGCTGCGGAGTTTAAATTCTAAAATTACAGGAGTTTTGATTTAAACCATTTGATCTAAACTTCATTGTCAAATGAAAGATTCGAATCTTTCATCATTCATTTATGAAATTAATTAAGTTGAAATAATTAATCATAATGATTTGTGTGGAACCAATCTCGGAATCTCTACCAGAGTTTTAAGAATTCAGGCAGCACTTTTGATGAAATTTTCTCATCATATGTAATGTTGCATTCTGCTGCTCTATGAGTGTACATGGTATTGTATTATCTTTGCATGCACAAAATGCGTCCTATAAGCACCAATTCACAACCATCCAATTAAGTGAACATCTCTGTGATTGTTAGACAGACCATGCTATAATAAGTATTCATATTTGAAATCTTATTCCGGTTACACAGCAACCTTCAGGCTTCCAACTGGTAAACTCAAATTTCAAGTAAGGGAAAATGGCAAGCAAATGAGTCGCTAATCTAATGCTCCAACATTCTTTGTAACTGAGTCAACTTGTTCAAATTATGGAGTTGTTGAATTTGAATTTATATGGCCAACATAAATCAATATTAATGAAAATATATTTATTTTGTCTTAAAGGATAGAAGAATAGGAAAAATGGAGACACAGTTATGAAAAAACAACTTTTAGTTGAAATATTTCCTTTTAAACTGAAGTACTTAAATAATACGGATATAATAAATAGAGATATAAATATGAAAGATGTGAACTTATTGAAATGTTATGCAACATAAATTGTAAATGGTAAAAAATAACTATTTTAATCATGCAATTCATGATCCATAAAACTGAGTAAAAAAGAAAAGCATAATTTTAGATTTATCAATTTTTTTTCTCCTTTCTAGAATCCTTAAGGGCTAAGGCCATGCTATCAGCGATTCACCGTCCGTGGCAAAATTTTCCATACAATTCTCGTTACCTTGCCCCAAAAACTACCAAATTTTGCTTCTTTTTTTTACCATCTGTCATTCAATTCCTTCATAAAAAGACCACAAGATTTTGAGTCAACTCCGTGGTGTCCAAGCTGCTTTCTTCTTTAAAATAGATGTAAAAGGATTAGCCCCTTCTTGACAACAAGATTACACAATTGCATATATGGTAGATTCATAAGAAATATAACTTAGGTTTTATCAAGATCATGCACAGTCTGTTCCTTCCTCATGGTTCTACTAAATTGCCAAAATTTGCTTCTTTTACCAAAAAATGCTGGTTTTCACTTTCTTTGGCAGATGTTTCCATAAGAAAAGAATCATTTGCCGCTAAAAAATCCACCATACTTGAATACATAATAAATTGCTCCAGTCTGAAAGAGCTAGAGTCCATATATACTGCCATGATTAAAGCCAATACAACGCAAGATTGTTTCTTGGTGAACCAATTTATCACAGCTTGTTCCTCCTTTAACTGCATTCATTATGCAATTTTAGCCTATACCCAAATGGAAAAACCCAATATTTTTGTGTATAATGCAATGATTAGAGGATTTGTCCAATGCCATCAGCCAATTCAAGCACTTGCTTTATATACACAGATGTTAAGGGCCAAAATTTTGCCTTCAAGTTATACATTTTCATCACTGATTAAAGCTTGTGGTTTAGCATTTGAAGTGAAGTTTGGAGAAGTTGTTCATGGTCATATTTGGAAACATGGGTTTGTGTCACATGTGTTTGTTCAGACTGCTTTGATTGATTTTTATTCAAGTGTGAGTAGAATAGATGAATCCAAAAAGGTATTCGATGAAATGCCTGAAAGAGATGTCTTTGCTTGGACTACCATGATTTCTGGTCTTGTTAAGGTTGCTGATTTGAGTTCGGCAAGGGGATTGTTTGATGTGATGCCCGAAAAGAATACAGCTACATGGAATACTTTGATTTATGGATACACCAAATTGAGAGATGTAGAAACTGCTGAGTTTCTTTTTAATCTGATGAATGAGAAGGATATCATTTCGTGGACAACAATGATCAACTGTTATTCTCAGACAAAGAAATTTGGAGAAGCATTAATAGTTTTTAATGAGATGACGAAAACTGGAATTTTCCCTGATGAAGTGACATTGGCAACTGTGATTTCAGCATGTGCGCATCTTGGAGCACTCGAACTGGGCAAGGAAATACATCATTATGTAATGCAGAATGGATTTGACCTTGATGTCTATATGGGCTCTTCATTAATTGATATGTACGCTAAGTGTGGTTGCTTAGATAGGTCCCTATTGGTGTTCTTCAAGTTGAAAGAGAAGAACCTTTTCTGCTGGAATTCAGTGATAGAGGCGCTAGCAGCTCATGGATATGCAAAAGAAGCATTGGAAATGTTCAGCAAAATGAGAAGGGAGAAAATTAAGCCCAATGGGGTTACGTTTATTAGTGTTTTAAATGCCTGCGCTCATGCGGGGCTTGTTGAAGAAGGCCGTAAGAGCTTTGAGAGTATGATCGATGACTTTTCTATTCCTGCTGCTACTGAGCATTATGGATGTATGGTTGATCTCTTGAGCAAAGCTGGCCTGCTTGAAGAAGCACTAGAACTGATAAGAACTATGAAATTTGAACCAAATGCTGTTATTTGGGGTGCTTTGTTGGGTGGATGTAAACTTCACAAGAACTTAAAGATTGCCCGGATAGCTGTTGATGAATTGATGGTTTTGGAACCAGGCAACACTGGACATTACACACTTTTAGTTAACATGTATGCTGAAGTTAATAAGTGGGATGAGGTCACAAAGATGAGGAAGACCATGAAGGAACTAGGGGTAGAAAAGAAGTGGCCTGGGTCTAGTTGGATTGAGATGGAAAGGAAAGTTCATCAATTTGCAGCATCTGATAAATCACACCCAGCTTCCGATGAGATTTACTCATTGCTAACTGAATTGGATGGACAGCTGAAGCTAGCTGGTCATGTCAATAGACTGTGGTCTATCTTATAGAAGTTTGTTCTTGAAGCGAGTAAATAGCATCTGTCCAATAGTATTGGACCTCTAATTGCATGTACTTACATGGAATGATGCTTTGTACTAGCTTTCTGGAAGAAGGCTTACAGGGGCATGGAAAAGCCTGGTTAGTAAGAGGCAGTGGACCAGATGCTAAGTTAAAATCCCATGCAAATGTGGTAAGCCTGATAGCCATACCTTTTTTACCTTTGTTTTACTATTTGAATTTCATTTTGGAATAAAATGAATGTGGTGAACCCGATAAGCATAAAAAACGGGATTTTTTTCCTTCCTTCACTTTCACTTTATGTTCCATTTTTTTAATTTTATTTTTGGAATGAGTTTATCATCCTCAAAAACCACATTTTCAGCAGCTTCTTTACTCTAATTGCCACTAAAATTCCAGATTGAAGTACATGTTAACTATATTGTAGTTCCATTGCACTATTTTCATTTATATGCGTGCTCATTAACCTTTGACACTGGTTCAGGAAATCATCTAAAAGCAGTGGTTGGCAATGCATGTTATTGTGGCATTGATGTATATGAGAAATAAGTATGTAAATCAATGCAATCTCTGCTCCAGAAAATTCATTCTTTACATATTATCTATTCATATGCTTATTCAATTAATATGCAATATGTCCTATAATGCATAATTGCCCAAGTTCAATAAGGATACATGGTGCAGTGTCTTCTGAGGGATTTTCATCAACTTGTCCAAGTACCTGCAAAGGAAAGTTTGATAGGTTCGCAGAACCGGCTATGAACAATGAAAAAATGGCTGGACATGGTGAAAACTGCAGGTCTAGACTGAGGGACAAACAACTTATTCTAGATTGTATTAAGGAGCTGGGAGAGTTCGTGCCCAGCAGAGTGAAGGTAATTTTTCTTTTAGCCAGTTGAATCTGAACTAGTATATTGAATTCCCATTTGTATAAATCCTGGCAGGAAATATACTGAAGATTTCAGGGGGGAAAATTGCGCAGAGCAGTATTGTTTTCTTGCCTGAATGACTATCAAATTTGCTCTTCTTAGAAAGCATGTAGACTTCACTAAGGACTAGTTCTGTACGCAATTGATTTAGTCAACCTTCACGTGTTTCTTTTGAAATTTAAATGTTGCGTCTCGCTGTTTATATTGTCTTCAGTTTTTTATTTGCTTCTGGAGTTACTGTTGTCTTCATGGCTTTTTGCCCTGGTAATGAAAGCATGGAAATTCTTGGGTCAGCAAATTCATAAATGCTACAATATCTGCATGACAATCTGCCACTAAATGCATCTATTTTGAAGTCCCTGTCACTACACAATATTCATGGACTTAATGCTGAGCAACATTTTTTCCAAGTCTACATTGTTTTCTTCCTATATCTTACTCTGACGAATTCGCTTATGTTTCAGAAGGAACAGACACCTCCAACTATGAAAGGGAGGCCAGTTAAAAGTTCCTTGAATGATAGGAGAGCACGTAAAAGTAATATTGGGAGATGTCTGTTAAGGTAAGTACATCTCATATATGTATATTTTACTTTAGATTCAACATTTTATTGAATAGTAAATCAAAGATAGTACTTTTGCTGTCTCAACAGAGAAAACAATAAAATTACCATTTTAATTTAAATTGACATTCTATGAAGTTTACAATTGTTAAAACTGAGTCTGAAGAATATTTTTCAGCTGAATGACAAATAAAGATGTGGCTTAATTTTGATAGAAAAATGCCCAAAATAGAAAAGTTGAAGAAGAACACAGAACACTGAACAAGGGAACTTTTGTCTTATTATCTATAGTGGCTAGCAGCTCTTAAACTTTATGTAATATATTAGAATGACTAAGACCACTAAGCCCACCTTATCTTCCAGGTATACCAATTGGATCAAGCACCTAATCTTACCAGAATTACTTGAGGCTAGAAAGCATTGTGCTTAGCTTATTCCACTGGTGGGTAAAAAGCACTTTAATATAAGATTTGTTAACACCTTGGAATGAATTTTTTTGACTTTTCTCAACAATTATATCTATCACTTGGTATTAGTTGCTTGATATGGTCAATAGCTTAATTAGCATTCCACTGATTTGGTTTTACATTCCCTGAAAGACCAACCTTTTTAATGATAATAACTCAGCAGGACTTGGACTATGACATCAAAGCCAGCACCTCACAGAAATTCTCTTGTGGAAGCTATGACATCAAAGCTAGCACCTCACACAAATTCTCTTGTGGAAAGCTATGACATCAAAGCTAGCACCTCACACAAGTTCTCTTGTGGAAAGAAGAGAGGTTGAACTCAAAACTCATATTATTCATATAAATGGGTGTTATAATGACACACATAGCACTATAATATTAATTTTGACAGAAGGCTAATAGAAAATGCAACTGCAGCTAAGGGTGTTTGATCAAGCTATAATTTTTTATCATCTTTCTTATGTAATGTGTGCATTACTACGTGACTTTTGGTTGCTTCTTGTGAATTTTAATTCAATCAAACTAATCATGAATGTTTGCATATATTTTATTTTATTGTTCTGGTTTGGCATGGAAAGAAAGATACTTTAATAGCTAACATTCTTTTGGTGCTACTGATCATTAGATTCCCTGTCTTAGATTTGTTGGTACCTCTATTAGTCAATTACCCACTTTTGTACTTCACTACACCACTCTAATAAATCAGCATATTTATGTTACATATATATATATAAATATATACATACAATTTTTCCATTTTTTTTAAAATTTTAGAACTTGATTATTGATTTTGTATTAATATATCTTAATTCAATTACGAACACAAATGAATTTTTATAAATTTTATTAGTTAGAATTGGATTAGATTGAATTGAGTCGAGCTGAAGTGAGCTGAGCTAATTCCAACCAACCAAAGGAAAAAGTGTAATAAAATTTTCAAATGATTCAAAAGTTTACTATCAACTATAATTCTTAAATGGATGGAGTATCCAATCCAAGTAATGGCCACTAACATTATGTATTCAAAAAATGGACTTAAAATGGGTCTTCCATTTTCACGCCCATCTATATTGACTATGTGCAGGAAAAATAATTTAAAAAAAAAATACTCAACTTATAATAACATTTAAAAAGAAAAAATCAAAGCATTACTCATGACAATGAAGACTATGAGGTCAGCTTCCTAAGATTACAGGTTACTAAAAAGCTAAGCTGCAAAATCTACTTAGGATGATTCTGGTTCCCTATCTCCTTTTTTTTTTTTTAGGAGAGAGAAAAAAATATAAAAGTAACTGAATCAAGTAACAATTGAATTATGTAAAAACTATACCATAAAAAAATATTGGCTTTTATATCTTTTTTTGAAATTAGTAATTACAATTTAAGAAGAAATTTCTAAAAATTTAAATTTACACTCAAATTTAAGTTTGACGTGCTATTTGACTTTAGAGATTATTTTTATCTCATGTTTAGTCCAATTGTATTTGTTCCTCCATGACATGAAGTTTGAACACATGTTAAAATCTCCTTATCTTTTTTTTTTAACAGAAATGTGAATCTTCATTTATTGACGAGAGATAATATTAAAAGCACAATTAAAAATCATAACTAAATTTTACATTGGTAAAAAATTTTATTGCAATTTTTCAATTGTGTTAACAAAATTTTTTTATTTTGCAACTTGATTATTTGTACACTTTATTTAATGATTTTGATTAACTATAAATTGACTATCAAATCTTTAAATGAGTCCGATTATAAAAATATTAACAAAAAAAAAAATTTACCTATACTTGGATATTGCACTCTATAGTTGAAAATATGACATATAAATTAAGTGTGAAATTCTTGACCAACAGAAAATAAAACACATATTTTGATCATTTACATCCAATTGTTGGGTGTATTACATTTGGAGTAGATAAAAATTTTTCTTAATAAAATATCATCTCGTAAAGGGTAAAAATTCTATAAAAAAAATTTGAAAGTATTAAAAAACTAAACAAATCATATTTATAATTTATTAAATGAAAAAATAAAAAAAGTAAATAAAATAAAAAAAAGATAATAAGGATTAATAAAATAAAAAAAGATAATAAGGATTGAACAAATCAGATATTTGATAAATAATAAAAAGAGAGAAAAGAAAAAAGTCGCTAAAGTTTGTAGTATAGGTAGATATTTTTGCACTCAATCTCTTAATAATTGTACTCTATTTTAACTTTATTAACAATTTAAATGACTTAGTTACCTTTAATTTCTAATGATTATATACCATACCTTTTACAACAATTAATATTAACTTAAAAAATTATTTAATTATTCATACATAATAAAAATCTAATAATTTTAATACAAGTAATTTACTTTGATTTAATAGTTTTTATATTATAATCACTCATAATTATTTATAATTTCATTAATTTATTATGTTATTTTATTGTGTGTTCAACTTATATTGTTAAAATTTTATTAAAATAGTTATATTTATTTTATAATTTAATTATGTAATATATATTTTTAATGTTTAATTCTTAAATGCTTTTAAGTGTTTATACGAATGATATGTACATTGTTTTAAAAAAAATCAATGGTGAATTTAATTTTAATTTTCTACATTCAATTTTTATAAAATAAAAATGATAGGATATAATATAAAAACTATTATATGTATTGACAAAATTCATATAAAATAAAATAACTAAAAAGAATATTTTATCAATTTATATCAACTTAATTGGTTCTATTTTTTTTGAAAAAATAAAACATATAAAGTATTTTTTAATTATATTATTTTATATTAATTTTTTGATACATATAATATTTTCGATATTATACCCTATCACTTTTATTTAAAAAAAAATAATAGAAAAAATTAAAATTAAATTTACCATTAATTTTTTTAAATGTAAATATAATTTATTTAAACATTTGATAGCATTAAAACATAAAAAATCAAAAATGTATATCGCATAATTAAATTAACAAATAAATATAACTATTTTTAAAATTCTAATAATATAAGTTAAATACAAAATAAAATAATATAATAAATTAATAAAATTATAAATAATTTTTAATGGTTATAATATAAAAATTATTAAATAAAAATAAATTATTTATATTGAAGCGATTAAATTTTTATGTATATGAATTAAATAATTTTTTGAATTAACATTAATAGTGAAAAGTATATAATTATTGAAATTAAAGATAATTAAGTCATTTAAATAATTAATAAAGTTAAAATTAAATGCAATTATAAAAAAAAGAGCGTAAAAATTTTCACCCTTTTAGTATTAAAATCTCATTATATATATATATATATATATATATATATAAATTTTAAACAGATTCCATTTTACTTTTTTATTCAATGTATAAGATTACATAATATTTGCCTCATATGGGAATGTGATCATGTAATGGAAATATTCAAATAAGAAATTGACATAGTAAAAGATTTTATTAGAAAAATAAGTAAAAGGAAAATTATGATTCTTGTTTGTCCCTTAGCATTTATGAGTCTACTCATTTCTTTCACTATTTTATATACATGAGAAAATGACCTATCATTTCCATCACTAATTCTCTTCTTATTCATGCACGATTAACCTAGTTGACTTTATTCCCTAACTAAGCACCTAAAATTAGCTTCAATTAATAGCCATTAATTCCTTATTAAAATTAATCTTAACAAATTTCTCTTTTTTAAATAAAAAATTAATTAATCAACCGTCCAAAGTATTCAAATTAAGCAAGACAATGGTCAAAATCTTGTATCATGATCTTGATAAGTTAATGTTTTGACCTATCGCTTAGGAAAAAAAATCTTTCTTTTTTGGAAAAATTGTTATTTGCCCCTCTATTTTGACTTATTATACTATTTCGTCCCTGATATTTTAAAAAATATTCATTCATCCTCGTATTTTTTATCTGTTGAACTTGTTAATCCTTTTGTTAGGGTTTTTTTTTTAATAGTCAATCAAAAATTAAATGTCAAATTAAAAAAATGAAAGTAAAAGTCAAAAATATCTTTAAAAATATTGGCGATTTCCTCAAGAACAACTTTACAGAATCAAACTTCATTGTGTCGTCTCGTTTTTTCACCTTCATCATCTCATTCTCTTCATCCACTACTCCACTGTCTGCTACCCATCACCACCACACTCTCTTTACTCGCCTCCTCCCTCTTATAACCACCACCGTCGCCATTTCGCCATCGCCTCCTCCAGTTGGGAAACCACTGTTTCAACCTCCTGCAAGTCAAGTATCATCCCCACCTTCATTTCGTTCACAACCACATGTTAAGAATGGTAAGGATGATAAGAATTGTTAGTTGGAGATACAAATTTGGCTCCTCTCTTGACCTGCAATTCGACACAGGCCTTCCTGTTGGTAAGCACATCATCTTTGACAAACCTCTTCCCCTTTGGATTCATTTATAGTGATGTTGGTTTGGTGGACAATGTTGTTGATAATGATGTTGGTGACAGTGTTGGGTGGGGTTTGTGGTGTGGGTGGTGGTGTCAATTCAATCTCCAGATTTATTAGGCTTACTGTTGGGAAGCATAGAGACAAAAATTGATTTTTGATTTTTAAGATGCTTCATGAACTTGATGAAGCAATTGCCTGCAGAAGTATGACATATCCTATTACTCTTCTACCCTTATCTACTTTAAATAAAAATAACCACTGTCATTATTAAGTTTGTGGTGGTTGATGTTGTTATAGTGGTGGTTTTCGTTATTGTTGTGAGGGTGGTGGAGGTGGGGAAAGAAGACGTGGTGATGGTGGTGCAACAGTGGAGGAGAGAGTAGCCATTACTTCGCTATGCGAATCAATTATTCGATGGAAGGCTTGAACCAAAAGTGGTCTCATTTACTTCGCTCATGGCTGCCTATATGAATATTGGCCAACCAAAAATTACATTTTGGTTATATAGAAGAATGCTTGAGAATTCAGTCATCTTGAATGATTTCATGCTTGCAACTGTGATTAATGCATGTTCGATGCTCGCTGACCTTGCCACTGGCAAGAAAATTTATACCCATGTTGAGATGTTTGGATTTCAAGAGAACTTTGTGGTGTGCTTTCCGTTGGTTGATATGTATGGGAAATGCAATGATGTTAATGGAGCTTTTGTAACGCCCACATAATACATTTTTATTTATTTGCATAACATATAGTCATGAGAAATACATGTAATATGTGTGATATTAAGTCCATAACAAGAATTAGAAAGTTAAGGGTTTAAGTTGGTTAATGGCAAAAATAAAAGGGCTGAAATTGGTTTTGTTGTTATTGTTAATACTATCATTAT
>CATIWM010622053.1:0-18955 GCA_949671775.1 Mallotus repandus
AAATTAATTTCTCTCTCTAAATCTTAAAATACACACAATAAAATAATTTTATTAAAATAAAATTAACCCACTTTTATAAACTAATAATTAAAATAATTTTCATCACCAATTATTCAAATTTAATTTCACAAAATAATAATCTCATTATTAATAAAATATTTATTAACATTGCAAGTCTCAAAAATTTTAAAATTTTCAAAATAAATTTGGGTGTTTACACTAGAAATGGTTCAAAATTGGTTTTAAGACGTATCTATTCCCATTCTAGTTCTATTCAATTCATTTTTTAATAATATATTAAAAATGAAATAAAATTAAATTTTAGGGCATAAATTACATTAAAGTTAAAATAAAAATTAGGTTTATTTTTTTACTTAAAAATTAAATATAAAAAATAAAAAATTATACTTTACTAGTTCACTTAAATTAACTTGAGATAAAAAGTTCAAAAAGATTGAAATAAAAATAAAATTAAAGTAGCTATATTAAGTTAGTTTACTATTTTTATATATATTGGTTGAAATAAAAAAAGTTTACAATATTTAATTTATAAATTAAATTATAAAAATACAATTAAAAAAATTAAAGGGTTTGGACTTAAATTTCTTACCAAAAATTAAGTTGCCTACATATCTTCTTGGGGTTTAGAGGAATTAAATCCTATGTAGCTCTCTTACTTTTAAAAAAAAAAAAATTAGCCCCCCTTTTTACTTTAAAAAATTAATCACTTCCAATGCCGGAAGTGGAAGTTCTCGTTCCTTCATCTATTTTGAAGTTAAATAAATCTTC
This sequence comes from Mallotus repandus, assembly GCA_949671775.1. NCBI lineage: Eukaryota > Viridiplantae > Streptophyta > Magnoliopsida > Malpighiales > Euphorbiaceae > Mallotus > Mallotus repandus. The sequence goes on from CATIWM010622053.1 coordinate 790, forward strand.
ATTTTCGTCTCTTTCAATTTATTATGTCTTTAATGTCACTCTAGACAATCATTCATGCATGTTTGGGCCTCCAATGATTCGGAGATCATGGATGATCAAGTCTCATCAAAAATACTTTCTCCTGCACTAAATGTTTGTTTAACGGGTACCGTTGAAACCGGACTTCAAAAAATTTATTTAGCTATTAATGTAAGGGTTGGAAATGTATTTTGGTATCAACTCCACCATTCAAGGATTGGGTTATCTTTTTTGGATTTGATATCACCAAATTCAAAAGTAGTTAAATAAAAGTCAAGTTAGGGAGATGAACCTGATGATTCTCTAGACCTGTTTTGTCTATGTAATAAGACACGACCAATACTAATTTTTATTTGTTCATCTCCCACTTAACTAGTAGGAAAAGTAGAAGAAATAGATTAAGAGATGTACCAATATTTACATTATCTTTATATTCATCAAATAAGTCTACTAAGGGCAGCTCCAACGCATACCTACTTTGGGGGGGAAAATGCATTTTTTGGCTCCAACCCATACGTATTTGCAAACCCATTTTTCTGCAAATGAACATATGCGTTGGCCTGTTCACTTGACGCATTTTGCTTAAATTATATTATTAACTTTTAAGATATTCAATTTAGCCCAATTTCTCATTGTATAGACATAATTATTTTACAATTTAGTCCAAAATTTTATTTTATTTAAAATATTTTTCTTAATATATATAAAATAAATATAATATAATATATTCTAAAAAATGATACATTAAATTTAAATAATTTTACATTAAAAACAACATTTTATGAATAATATTGTTGAAATTGTACTCTTTTATTATTAATCTTTCAATGCAATATGTAATTTATTTTTAATTAAGCATTAAATATGGCGTTATATAATTGAAAATTTTTTAATTTATTAATTTAACATTATTTGATCAATACTGAAATATATTATCAGTGGATGAATTTGTTAAAAGAATATAAATATAGGTGTAATGTGGTAAATGTTTAAATATTATAATATGAGATATAAAAAAGAATATACAGAGAATATTTTTTTTTTGTGTTAAAAATGGTGTAATGGGTTGGAGAAAAATTACTGTAGAAACAACATTTTGGTGTAAATTTAACACTATTTTGGTGTTGATGGTTGGAGATGGCCTAATATTCTTCTAATATTATTAATTATTGATTCTATATCAACATAATTATCTTTCATAAGACCTAAAACATCCATAATATACACTTAAATAATCATGTAAGCCATCTATTTTTAATTTTAGGATAAAAAACACATGCAACAAGATTAATTAATGAAATGAATTTAAAATAATTTAACCATTTTATTTTTCATTATTAAAATTGAGTCTTTTAAAACAATATCATTTTCATGTTATTGCATTAATAATGTTGCAACATTCAATTAATAATAAAACGACATGTAAGATAATAAATACCACTTAAAACATATGTTGCATCATACAAAACTTTTATAATATCTAAAAGTTTTGTGCAAACCTTTTAATTTTGAGGATATAAATGAAGTTGTAACTCATTATTGGAAATAAAATGTGCACAATAAGTCTCTATATCCATATGACTCATTTAATAATTCATATGTTGAATTCCAACGAGTCAGAACATCTCTTGGGAATTTTTTTGGTCTTTTACCATTTTCTTTGCAAAATTTTTCCCAAGATTTCATAACTTGTGGATGTGTCCATAAAAATGAAATTGCTTTTGTAATAGGTGATAGGAGCACATCCAAAGATCTTAAACCATCTTGGACACATAAATTTTAAACATGACATACAAATCTAACATGAAAAATTTTTTCTCCAATATTTGGTTGACAAATAGATTGTAGATCACTAGGTGATGCGGTATTTGCTACCGCATTATCAAAAGAAATTAAAAAAAAATTTCTAATAAAAAAATATTCTTCTAAAATATTTTTAATCATTCTAAAAATATTTTTGGCGGTGTGCTAGTCATAAAAATCTCTAAATGCAATAATTCTTTTTTGTAATAACCAATCATTGTCAATACAATGATAAGCTATTCCCATATATAAGTTGTTTTGCCAATGATCACTCCAAATATCACTACATATGCATACACATCCATTAAAATTTGGGTAAATTCTATAAACGATACCAAAACTTTGCACTTGATTACAAAATGGTACCATTTCTTCAACTTGTATCTTTTTGGTACTAAAACATCGATTTTAGTTGCACCGGGAAGTCTCAAAAATACAATCATGCAAAATTTGATGACATGGCAACTGGAGATGCCCTGTCAGTAGCTATATCGTATAACACATCAGCGATAAAAAAACAAAAAGTGAAAAAAAAAAACAAAAAAAAGGCTTAAGTTAATGATGTTGCTTGTTCAGAATTGGATTATTTCAGAATTCTCTCAACTAGTCTGAAAAGCAAAACACCAAATAAGTTGCAATAGTTTGCCGATGTGATATATGATTTGGCTACTGACGGAGCATTTCTGGTTGCCACATCATCAAATTTGACCTGATTGTGCTTTTAGGACTTTCTGGTGCAACTAAAATCAATGTTTTGGTACCAAAAAGATACAAATTGAAGTAATGGTACAATTTTATAATCGAGTGCAAAATTCTGGTACCATCCATAGAATTTACTCATTAAAATTCATAAATATTTTTGTTATTTCTTTTTTCTTGTTTATATAAATTAAATAATGCACATTTTAATGTATGTCTTGGCACATGCTTAGCTTCTCGATTTAGTGCTTTTTGACAATAATTAATAAAACCTACCTTTTCACTAAAACTAAAAGATAAATGTTCCATACTAACCATTCTAGCTATTTCTAATGAATTTTATTCATCACTATATTTAAATAAATGAGAAGAAGAAAAAGATGTTGCATACTCAAAAATTTGTGTTGGATACTTGCTCATCAAGTGCCTTTTAAATGTGCCATATCCACCTCTACTTTTAAATTTGTAATTTTAGCTACAATAATTACAAATTACATCATAGTTGCCATTCATATTTTTTTGCCGCTTAAAATGAATTTTGAAAATATTCGATTGTGATTGAGAATTTTCTCCTAAAATAGGTAAATCAACTTCACCTCAGTTTGTAAACTTATCAATTCTTAATAAAATATCAGCTTAAAAGAAAATGCAATCCTATCTAATAATTGTCAATAGTTGTTAAAGAAGGTATCAAAGTGTTTCTTGGATTTTCAGTCTGATGGCTCTGCACTATATATAACACACAAAGTTGAAGTATCTTGAAGAGAGAAGAGCAAGCAATATTTGGTAGCAATTTGATTGTAAATTTTGTTTTTCTCATCAAAATCCTTCAAAATGAGATAGAACATATCCAATATAAGGAATATAGTATGGAATGAGTGAAAATGAATTTAATATAAGGACAAGGAAGATAAAAGTCTATGGTGGTGAAGTATCCAAACAAAGGAAAGCAACTATCAATAATATCAACTACTAAATTACATCAAGAACATCAACCACTTAGCTAGAAAAATTACTACTAAATTAGAAGACGAGTGCAAGCATGAGTATCAATAACTAAATTAGAACCATTAGGCGACCAAGATCAAAAGCATTGAAGAAGACAACTTCCAAAGATGTGATATCAAATGTAGCATATCATATTGGATTGCTACAAAATTGCATAATAAAAAAAGAATTTAAAAATGGTAATTATGAGACACTCACTACACCTGTTCTTTAGCCATAGTGACAAAGTACAAAAAACACAAACCCTGTTGTGGTTCCCATAATAAAAGAAAATTTTAGGTACAAAAAAGATAGAATCCGACACCTATAACATATAATTGCCAACACACCACCAAAACCGAAGCCAAAATAAAAACATGCCAAACCAATAAACACCAAAGAAAAAACAATATTAAAAAAAAATTAAACAATAAATATTTTTTAAACACAAAAAATTAATAAAAATAAATGAAAATAAATAACTCAAAATTAAACAAGACAATTAGAATTGATAATACTTACATTGAATATGAGATATTCCTAGATGTTATATTCTTTACCTAAAAAATCAATAATGAATGTAATCATTGATATTAAATTATTGAACTGCTTATGATAATAGATAAAAAAAAAAAAATTCACTTACTGTTTTTTGAATTGCAAAAATAAACTCTAATAAAAAAAAGGAACTAAAATGCAGAAATATGACTTGCTCTATGTGTTTAATAAAGAACAAATTGTTTATGAAAAAACACTAGTATTGTTTAAAGAAGAACGTATTGATTAAAGAACATACTATTTATGCAAGTGTTTAAAGTGTTTGATTATAATTAAAAAATGGCATTAGTTCTAGGTGTTTGATAATTAATAGAATTGAAATTAATTATAAGGATAAACCTAAAGCTAAAAATTATCACATTAAAAAACTATACATAATAATCAAAACAAATTATATGGGATTGGTTTTCTGTATTTATAAAAAAAAAGGAGGGAATTCCCTCCCTTTTTTTATAGAGGCAGGTAAAAAAAATTTTTTTTGGAAACTTTTGTTAAACATTTGTGACATAAAATATTAAATTAACGCAAATATTAAATTTTATTTGTAACTTCACATTGTTGTGAAATATTTGTTGTGAGTTCTTTCACACAAGCTTTTTGGCTTTCTTGAGTTGTATAATCATCTTACAAATTATCCATCATATTATCTAAATTAACAATATTTGGTTGTGATTCCCCAAAATATTGTGATCTTGATCTTCCACTTCTTCCAGTTTCAATTGTCATTTTTTATTAAAAAATTTGAGAGTGAAATTAATAAAAAAAATTAATTAAGAGAATAAGAGGGAATTATAAATATATATAAGAAATAAATAAAATATTATATTATTATAAAATAAATGGTGGTGAAAATCCGCAAGTGCTCAGAGTTAAACAAGTAGTAAATAAAGACCGTCCCTCAAAGATTGAGAATTAATTATTATGTAACTCAAGTGTTCACTTGTTTAGAAAGCCGAATTGGATTTGTTCTAATTTAGATCTAATTTATCAAAATAAAAGAAAAATAAATTCACAATATGATTAAAAACTAGGGTTCTTTTTTTTTAACTCAATTTTTCTAAGAATAAAATTAATTCCTAAACCAATTTAGACCTTTATTCACTTGAGACCATCTTAAAAATTATGAATCTTTCTCTCGAATAAACCCATAATTGATTGATTGCAATTAACACCTAATTATACAGCTTTCGCGTAATTAAATGCTTTATGTAATTAATTAAAAAATTAATAGGTTGTTATTCTTTCTAAATAGAATCTATCTCTCAATCAAATAATGTTTTCTAGATTCATTCATTAAGTGATTAAGGTAATGAAGACCTTCAGTATAATAACAACCAATGAATTATATCCTTTAATTTAGGTTTATTTAGTTTAATCATATGATTGAGTCAAAGTAAGAACCCTGAGAGAAATTTAATTACACATATGTCATGACCCGAACCCAAAGGCACATGACCGGCACTGGGGAATGGGAAAGCGTGATGCTTCCAAAATCCGTAGTAAGCCTTAAAAAAATTTTCACAATAAAATTTACTCACTTTTAAAATTTAATGAAAATTCGATTGAGTTTCCTCTGTATCGGGAACAAAACAAAACCCTGTGGAAAAACAAATAACACTTCCAAATATATTCCAAACACCACTACTCCAATATTGTCAAAGTCACAAACATCTCAAACTCAAGTATATATAAAATACACATTACAATATAAATGTCAATATAGCTACCATAATGACAAATCCTCCAACATTACTACTGCGATGTCTAGATTTACTAACAAATTATTCTGCAAATAATAATAACATTATAATAACCTACACAAAGCAGTCGGTGAAGAATGAGTCCAGCGCAGAGATGGAGAATTAACAGTAGACTCCCTAAATCCTGGAAAAATAGTTAAGGGGAGTTAGACCTCACTGAGTAAGCTAATATAAAGAAATGCATGTTGTTTTGAAAATCTCCTTTATTAAAATATTTTTATAGAAATATAATATTTATAATTTATTTTTAAAACCATTAGTTTACCAAAATCATCTTTATAAATCTAAAAGAATTTGAAAATCATATTTGAAAATCTCACTGACGTATCCTTGTCCGCCTAGTCTCCAATGCTCCCGCTCTGGTATTCTCTATAATAAATTATATTTATTTAAAACATGCTTATGCATAATAAATAAAATTCATAAAAATTCTCCAAAATTTCAAAAAATTATAAAAATCAAGGAATTTATAAAAATGGATTTAGAAATATCCTAAATATATGTCACGACCCAAACCCGGGGGTCATGACCGGCGCTAGGGAACGGGAATTCACACTAATCCGGAACTCGTAGTAAGCCTAAACTACAATTCAACATCAAACATACATATAAAAATACTAAGTAATTAAAACTTTTTAAAGCAAAATTGATATCTTTCATAAATAAAAAACACCATAAAGAAACTTTCATAGAGAATATCGAAATGTAATCTTTTACATTCATACCAGTTCAACATCACTGACTAACACATCACAATAGTCTATAACAAAAACATACTACTACTGCAGCGTTTAAATAGTACAAAGAGATGAAAGTTCAAAGTTTACATAAATCAGCCGGGAAAAAAGAGTTCGACCGAGAAAAATAATTGAGGGGAATCAGACCTCACTAGGTGAATCATTATTATACGTATGCATGTAACCTAATGCGCGTACACACAAGCATCAATAATAATATTCATATATTTATATTTATATAATTATTCATATAATCCATACAGATGCTTGATAATATTTTTCTTATTTTATTTTACTGGAGGATAGAAGCAGAACCCTAAAAGTTTGCATCCTCAAATCACATAATCCTCATTGGCCACAAAGCTCACTTAGTTCTAATAACATTCTCTTATCTAATAGTAAGTGGACTGGCCCCGAGACCCTGAAAAGTCCATCAAGCTACAACAGTCACGCCTCTCAATAAAACCTCCATAATCCGGATAATCCAAAATTCAAATCATAAATTCAATAATATTAATCAAATATCAAACCTAGCATACTAACGTACCAGTGCACATAATCCTAGTATAGCTCACTAGGTAGCACATTTTACAACTATCCTCTAAAATAGTTTATTCAAAATAAATAAATAAATAAATATTGAAATTATATAAAATATGCACGGTATCCAAAATACATAAATAATGATTGCATTTATCTTAGAGATTGCCTAAGGAGAAAAAGCTACTTATATCCATGTCTGAATCTTCTTCAACCAGCTCAAACCCATCAACTATTTGTGATTGTAAATATGTTCCTACTAAATCAACCTTTGTAACTATATCACCCCTTGCAAAATAATCCACTCCAAGTAAAACCAACTATCTTTATGAATTCACTTATCTTCCTGAAGATCAAAAGATAGAAGAATCCAAAGCTCCTCTTCTTAATCCTTATGATGCCTTTTCTAAAACTCAAAGAACCTAGAAATAGTCTTTCAAATCCCTTTCATCAATCAAAGAATATGTCCAAGCCTCTGGTTTTGACCAACACCCTATTCCTGCCTCACAAACTAAACAGTTTGTAACCTTAGAAATTCCTCCTAAGTTTCTAAGGACTTGGCTTAGCCAAGGATATACTCATATTCACTTCGGAGCTATAAGGTTAGGTCTTACCTACCATGGTAGACAAGGTTTGCCAGTCTTCTCAAGAATTGCTTTATTGGATTCTAGATACAAACAGTATTGTCATGCTGTTATTGGTACAGTTGAAACCTCTTTGAATGCTGGGTCGGTGTTTTTCACTTTCTTTCCAAATTATAACCTAGCCTTGTCAGATCCACATGCTTTGTCAGTTTTAAAAGTCCAAATCCAAATCCTTGGTGCTGAACAAACTGCTACAACTGTAGCAGCAACCCTTTATTACCAAATTATTTATAGACTTCAAAATCATGCCATTAATCTGTCCTTGTCATCGGTTCATAATGATGCTCTTTTTGTTAAGGCAGATTCTCAATTTGGTAGGATTCACATCTTCATTTTGTTTATAAGGCAACGAGATAAAGAACTCCGGATTCTTCCATAAAGGAGAAGGACATTTCTCTAGGAATTGAGTATGGGAGTCTGCACTACATTATTGTAATAAAAACTCATGAATTGGTTTGAAACCTGCTGGGGATAGTGTTTGGTCTAGGATAAGGATTGAAGACTTGGTGGTGAAAGGTTGAAAATATTTTTTAAATTTGAGTCCATTTGGAAAGATCCGTAAATCTTTTGCTTTCCAACAGACATCAAATCCAAGAACAATAGCTTTACTAGGTAAAGGTGATCCAAGAACATTTGTTCATACATGACATCCTGGAAAGAATTGAATTTTTATGGGTTGTCTAGTTTTGTAGGTGGTTTCAAAAAGCTCTCCATTAGCAGCATAAAAATACTCGGAGTGTTGCTGCAAATATTCTTTTAGAAGAGCTTTTGGGTTAAGAATGGTTGTTTTGGCTCCAGTATCCATAAGAGCTATAAGCTTTATGGGTTTGGAGAAATTGGTTGGGTAAATTTGGATAGGGACTAATGGAACTGGTTGATTATCATGAGTTAATGCTATACCATTGTCAATGGAAAACTGTTGAGAGATAGGCAGTGCTTCATTATCAAAATCAGAAGTGTCTGAATCTATATCATGGTAAACTGCAAAAATGCTTTATGGTGAAGGCGCATCTTCTTCGAAAAAGAGGGATTCAATATCAGAATTTTCCAAGTCAATTGCTGTGATTTGCTGGATATGTTGAATAATTTTTTCAGCCTTCTTTATTTTTAAAGGACAATTTTTTGCAAAATGCCCTTTCTTTCCACAGATATAACATCTGTATGTCTTTTTCTTTCCTCACTACTTTCTCTTCTTGTAATACTTCCACTTCATTTTTCCTTTCTTTCCTTTTCCTCATAGCTTGTAGAAGTGATGCTTCTTCTTTTTACCTGAACAATCATAAATATCTGATCCTTTGCATTTGATTTATAAATCAGGCCTTTCATAGGATAATTCCCCCAAAGGATTCTTCTTTCTTCCCAGGTACAACTTAATAATCTTCCTCTGTTCACAAAGCTAAGAGTGAGCTTGAATCATGACCTAGTATAGATGTCTTAAGGGAACATCTCCAACTTTTTGGTTCATCTGCTGGAGAATGGTGAACATCCTGGTAGATAAGACTTCAGGAATAGAGGCTACAAAAGCTTGTTTTAGGTCAGGATTTGTCATTCCTCCAAGCTAATAGAACTTTGCTGACATATTCTAGAAATGTTTATCCAGATCTTTCTTTTTCAAGGAACAACATCTCATCTGATAGAACTCCTTCCTGGCAATCTCTGAATCATCTTCCTATTTTCCTAGGAACTTATAATGTAAGAGTCCTAAGAATTCTTCAACTGAATGTACACCAACTAATTGAGCCTTTGCATACACATTAAGTGTGGTCTACCAGTTGGAAAGTTTTCCTACCATTTTGGCAAGAAATGTTTTGAGCACATTTCTTAATTCAGCTCCTGGAAGAAGCATCTGACTGTTGATCCATGCCTTGAACTCTAAGAATCTGTTCCTGTATTGTAAGGGTGGAACATCATCTAGAGTGAAATATCCTCCTGCATTTGATGGTTTTGAACGACTAGTAACATTTTGTGTATTTAATTCACTCATACTTTCTATTGGATCAGAGGGTTCTTCTACATGTGGAGGAGGTGATCTCAATGTCTTTGTGTCAGCCATTAGATGCAAAGGAATTTCTCCTTCATCTTCTGATGAGGGCCTATCATCAGAATCAGTTGCTTCAAATAAGTTAACTGTAGAGAGACTATTTGTTACTAAATCAATTGTGAAACTTAGCATTGCATTTACTGCACATTTTTCCAAAAATGAGGAAATCGGGTTCATCATCATCATTGAAGGCTTATTTGCTTCAATTGATTCATTGAAGGCTAAAGAAGTTTTCTTGGGCGTTTCTTGCTGAGGAAAATGAACTGTTTTTCATTTCTTCTTAGTTGAATCTATAAAAGGGCTTGGTGGATTAAATCATTGGAATCCAGGTGGGATATTCAAGGGAGAGGAAACAACAGGGAATAATGGTTATCTTACATAGCTTGGCATAGGAAATGGATTGTATAGGAGTCCTGTTGGATTAAGAGAAAAGAGCTTAGGTGTAGATTATGATTAAGAATTTTTCTTTTTACTCAAATCACATTCTAACTCATTGATCTGAGCTTTTATTTTCTGAATCTCAATCTTCTTTATTTGAATGCTAGTTAATGTGCCTTTGTTGCTAATTATCTGCAATAATTCCTGGTGATTTATTTTTGTCTGCCTAATCAGCTCTGCATGAACAACTCTCATTTCTTTTTCAAAACTAGAGAGCTTGTTATCAGTCTATTTTACCTGTCTTGCCACATTATCAACTTATTCTTTAATTTGTTTCAATTTTTTGTTTTGGGCACAAGCATTCTGAGTTTGCCTGTTTAGGACTGCTTTTGCAGGTGTAGTTCTTCTTGGCCTACCATCAGGGTCAACAACATTTGTATTTAGGACAAAAGGTTAAGAGGTCTTTTAGTTATTTGCTTCTGAGATTAAAGGAGGAAAGTCCATGGGCTAAAACATACAAATTATTGGAGCAACAACTGATGGTATGGATAATTTGGAAGGTAAAGCCAAAGGACTAGGAGTTTCTTTCTTTATCCATTTAAGGGCTTGTTTGTAAGAGGGTAAAGGTGCAGGCTTTAGTTTTGATGGAGTGAAATGTGGTTTCGGCTTACAAGATTCAGGTGGAGTATTTGGTGGCTTAGGTTTTTGGTACCCAAAAGGAGGAGAGTATATCACCAGATAATCATACTTTCTAAAGAGTTGTCCTAAAGTGCTCACACTTGGCTCACCATCTTCTTATCTTTTCTTAAACTCCTTTTCACTGCATTTGCTGGCATGCTTCTTATCATTTATCACATCATCCGATAACCAACAATTATCATAATAAAAAAGATCAAAGAAATAGTGACCATTATGCTTAAAAGCATAAATTGGTCTTCCATTAACATCAAAGTGGGTCATAGGAACTTTCTTTTCAGTCAGTGTAGAAAAAGGTGAAAGCTTGAACTGAGTGTTAAAAACTGTTGCTACTTCTTGTCTTTTTCTAAAAGTTGTTTCAACAATACCATCTGGCTTTTTGACAACAGGATCAGAACTTTGGACTGGTTCTACTACTTCATGCAACTTTTCATAATTGGTGATCCATCTTTCTAGGAATAAACTTAACAATTCATCCCTAAAAATTTATTTTGGAATATCGGTTCATAATGATGCTCTTTTTGTTAAGGTAGATTCTCAATTTGGTAATGAAGGGTTGTTGCTATAGTTGTAGCAGTTTGTTCAGCAAAAAGGAATTGGATTTGGATTTTTAAAGCTGACAAAGCATGTGGATCTGACAGGGCTAGGTTATTATTTGGAAAGAAAGTGAAAAACACCGACCCAGTATTCAAAGAGGTTTTAACTGTACCAATAACAACATGACAATATTGTTTATATCTGAAATCCAATAAAGCAATTCTTGAGAAGACTGGCAAACCTTGTCTACCATGGTAGGTAAGACCCAACCTTATAGCTCCGAAGTGAATATGAGTATATCCTTGACTAAGCCAAGTCCTTAGAAACTTATGAGGAATTTCTAAGGTTACAAACTGTTCAGTTTGTGAGGCAGGAATAGGGTGTTGGTCAAAACTAGAGGCTTGGACATATTCTTTGATTGATGAAAGGGCTTTGAAAGACTATTTCCAGGTGGTTTGAGTTTTAGAAAAGGCATCATAAGGATTAAGAAGAGGAGCTTTGGATTCTTTTATCTTTTGATCTTCAAGAAGATAGGTGAATTCATAAAGATAGTTAGTTTTATTTGCAATGGATTATTTTATAGGGGGTGATATAGTTATAGAGGTTGATTTAGCAAGAACATATTTATAATCACAAATAATGCGATAATAACAATACTTAAAAATGAATGCAATATAGCATATTAAAATTCACATTTATTTAAAACATGGATGCCAATAATATATTTCTACATGTCATGCATACATATAATAATAGCTCACAGTTCGAGTGCGTTCCTCTATTCTGGTTCAGCTGGCCCGATCCTAAAGGCTTAGCTCTTGGTGCAGCTAAAAGGAAAATAATAATAAATAAATAATTAGAAATAAATTCCTAATTTTTATGCTCTATAGATTTCTAAATGATGACTCGATCTAGGACACAATTCTAATAAGACTCAAAACTTAACAAAGACACGATGTCACATTTTACGAGAAATATTCTGAAAATTCGGTAGAGTCTCCTTTGTAAAACGGACATCTCTCTTCAAAAGTAGAAACAAACCTGCATGCAAACACACTTCAAAATATTCCAAGGCTCAACATCTCGGGTTGGGCCCCCGAACTACAAATTACACCCAACCGAGAATCAACATCACAATATATATATATAAAAATATAATAATTTCTCAAATCACCAAATTTTCTCATTAAAATATTAAAACATTTATTTTCCAAATAAATGATAAAATTCTAGTTTTTAATAATATTTTGCTAATAAAATTCATAAATGGAATAAAATTCATAAATGGAATAAAATTCCATTTTACAATTAAATTAGCATAAATTGTAAAAAATTATTAAAATCACCTATTAATATCATAAAAATAATAAAATGCTCATTTAAACTTAAAAATAATAAATAAGTTTATTTTTCATATACTTTCCCAAAATTATCACTAATTAACAATTAATTGGAAATAATTATAAAAATTATTTTTTTTTCATACTTTTAATAATCAAAAATAGTCTAAAACAGAATAATTAACAATAATTTTAATTATAATCAAATAATTTATTAATTTTTAACAATTTTTCAAAAATGCATATTTAGACATAACCTATAAAAATTCATATTTAAAATCCTATAAAGAATTTCACAAAACTTTCTTCACAAAATTTAATCTACATAATTTATAGGATTAAATAAAAATACAAAAATTTTCCAAGCCCGAAACAGTGCCATGAACAGACCCGAGGCTTGAAAAAATTCAAAATTTTCAAAAAAAATAAATAAAAATCATATTTAGATAGCTTATAATCTCTACAACAATTAATCTCAAAGCAACTATACCTAATAAAATCAAATTCAAGCTCAATTAAACAAATTAACTAAAAATCAACCTAAAAATAATTTACCAAAATCGAGTACATTTCCGAAGTTGCCCGGAGGGAGGGTTTTCAAAAGAGACTGGCGACGTCAACTAAGGTGGCCAGAACCATCTCCGGTGGCTCCCGAAGCAATCTGGCATCGAGAGAGAGAGAGAGAGAGAGGAGAGGAAGAAGGGAGGAGGGAGGCGATGGCGACGTTGCTGGGTTGCTCAAGTGGCGATGGCGGCTTCTGAGAGTGGCGGGGTGGCTGGGCAAGTGGGTGGTGGCAGTGGTTGTCGGGTCATAACAGTGTCTTTCTTTTTAAAAAAAAAAATCTTTTATTCATTAAAAATTAAAAACATATTTTGACAAATAAATAATATAAATAAAGTACAATTAAATAGTATCCAAATTCACTCTCACTTAAAATATGAAATTGCTTATTAATACTCTTTAATCACGTTGATAGAGCTATTTTGATTTGTAATTTGACAATTATTTGACAATCTTTGTATTTCGCTATATGGCAATAAGTAGCCATTAATTAATTTTAGGATCTTTAATTGAGTACGATTGAGTATCAATCAAAATTTCACAACAAAGGAAACTATAAACTTTACAAAAAAAAAAAAAAACTACCAAAATTTCATACAAGGATTAAAAACTTCAAGATAGAAAATTCAAAAATTCTAACAAACAGAAAAAATAGATCAAAGATTTGTATTTATTAAAAGAAAAGAAACATAAAAAAATAAATACGAATAGAAAAAATAAGGCAAAATCTATTTTCAAACCCTTAAATTTTCACGTTTTATTGTATCGAACTCTTAAACTTTAATTGTGTTGTTTTGAGCCCTTATATTTTTATATTCGCACACATTAAGAAACTTTTAATTTTTTATCCCTAAACTTGTGTTCACAGGTCAAATTGCTACATTTTAAGTTTTTTTTCCAATTTAGTCCAATTAATTACCAATTCAAAAGGTATTATCTAACTTTTATTAAAAATAGTTCAATCAATTAAAAATTAATATCTTATTATTTAAATGCATTTACACTAAAAAATACATTTTTATTTTCAATTAAATTTTTTTATGTTAAAGAATATTTTTAATAATAATTGAAAATAGTAAAAAAAGTATAATTTTTGTTTAAAATAATATTAAAAATATTTGTATATTTTTTTTATATCTAATATGCTTTAAAAATTAGTTAATGGTGAGTCAAATTTAATTTTTCAATTACTTTTATACTAGTTAGTATTTTTTATTGAGATGTAAAATTATTAGTATTGAATGTTTCTATTCACTATTGTAGGCAATCATACTTATTTGTTTACGAACTCCCACCAATAAAGATCAAAAAGTTCATATTCAATACTTAAAAATTGAGAGAAAGGTATTAAATTCAAGATTTTCACTTCGTAAAGTAAAATTCTATCATTATATTGGGCACTCTATGTATACCTAATTAGAATTTACAATACTTTATTAACTTTATTATAGTAAAGTATAAAAAATATATTTTTAAATATTCATATTTAAATAATAATATTTTTAATAAATTTTGGTATGTTTAAATTATGTTGTATCAAATAATAATTATGAATAATTGAATAATAAATGATTTACCTATTAATAATAAAATAATAAATTAAACTAAGAGATTTTTTTACCTTTACACTAATAAGTTTAAATAAGAATAAAATATTAGTTTTAAATTCATTTTATTTATTAAATCATTATTTAATGAAAAACATAAAATATATTTATAAGTTGTTATTTAATTGTATCTAGATGATAAAAAAAACTTTTAAATTTTGGTAATTTGATATTTTGTAATAAATTTAGGGATCAAATATTTAAAGTAAGTCCTTAACGTGTACAAAAATGAAAATAAGAGAGCTTAATACAATACAATTGAAGTTTAAGTGTTTAATATAATAAAATTTAAAAGGTTGATATACTGAAAATGAATTTTACCAAAAAATAATAAAGGGTCATTGTGGATTTAAGAGATGATTAGCAGTGCCAAAAATAAAATGTTTAATGAAAAAAGATAGAAAAAAATAACAGAAGAGATTGTAAGGATTTTTAGAAATCTTAACTCTTTCGTCCGGTCCCCTCCTCACATGTCAAAAACTAAATAAGGAAAGAATATGACAATTTATCAAATTGTTGCTTTCACATTTTGCCCACATTTATCATTTGATGTTTAAAAAAATTTAAAAAATTAAAAATTAAATTTTATTTTATTTTATTTTATTGTAACTCTCTGCTGTATGAATGATAAAATTGTATCTTTCATGCATTTAGAAAAAAATTATATTTTTCTTAAAACATTTCTAACTCACTTTTTATTTAACCTAAACTTTCTTTATTATAAAAAATGATTATAAAAAATAAGATTTCAACCCACTCTCTAAATTTAAATAATAGATTAAATGGTAAGTTTGGTTCTCTACATGTAAAGAGTCAAAATTCACTCTCTATACAAAGATTAATTAATACACATTTATTTTCAATATATATTTTTGTTTTTTATTGACTTCTTTTTTTGTAAAGAGAAAGAAAAAATTAAAATTAAATATTTTTAAGATAAAACAAAATAAAAAGTGAAATATAAAAAGTGCATTGAATTTAAATAAAATTATTTGTCCTTTATATTTTAAGATTCTCACTTAAAATATGCACTTTTATTTAAAAAAGATTAAAAGTTTGGTCCCTTCAGTTATGTTGAAAAATAAATAAGAAAGAATATGACAAATTGTCAAGTTGCTTTCTCATTTTGCGCACATTTATCATTTGCTACTCTCCCCATAGTTATTTTTTAAAAAATAACAAATAAGCAGTTTTATCCTAAAATCTTAGATTAATTATCAATTAAATTTTATTTTATAAAATTATTTTAATTTATTTTTTTAATTTCATAAATTATGTGTATGTTAATTTTATTCAATTTTATTTTAATAATATATTTTTTAAAAAAATAACATTTAAATTTATATAAAATAAAATTTATAATTATTAAATTTTTTTAGAGAAAAAATAAAGTTCAAAAGTATTATCAAATATTAAACTTACCACTACTGAAACAAATTAAAAATTCATTTTAAATTTTTATATAAAATTTTAACTTTTTATTTTTTATGTATTAATGAACAAAAATAATAAAAAATTCATAATTTGAAAATTAAATTATCATAAATATTAACATTAATAAAAAATACAAAGTATTTTTAACTATCATTTCAAACAATAATAAAATAAAAAAATTATTTTTCATACTTTTAGAAAATTTAAATATTTTTATATTCTTGATTAAT
This sequence comes from Mallotus repandus, assembly GCA_949671775.1. Taxonomy (NCBI): domain Eukaryota; kingdom Viridiplantae; phylum Streptophyta; class Magnoliopsida; order Malpighiales; family Euphorbiaceae; genus Mallotus; species Mallotus repandus. Next base: position 17,360 of record CATIWM010622053.1, read on the forward strand.
ATTTTCAGCACATCAAAATTTACTCTTCTTTCTCCATTTTCTACTCCTTTTTTCTCGATCTTTTTTAGAAATTTTTTTAAATAATACAATTAACAGTTGAAAAGTGACTTTAAAATAATTAAAATATAAGATTTTCAGTAAGAAAATAAAAATATATGAAAATATCTAAAAATTAATTTTTATATTTTATTTCTTCTCATAAAAGAGGGAATAAAAATTTTAGTAAGTTTCAAATTTATTTTTAGTTTACTTAAACTAAAAATAAATTTTGAAAATTAAAAAAAATAAAATAATGCGGCCCATAAAGTAAAAGAATCGAATTGAAAAGATTTTAAAAATAAAATTTAATTAATAATTAGTTCAAAATGTAAAATAAAATTTTTTATTTCATTTTCTCCTCCTGGAATGCCTCTGTTTTTTTTTTTTTTTTTTTCTAGTTTTGTCTTCTTTTTTCTCACAGCCTCAAAGCTGCAAATAACAATGTCACAACAATTGAAATCGAGCAACACAAAAGGAAGTTCTGGACAGGAGCCTATGATCTTCCCTTCAAGTGTGTGAATGAGAAGATAACGTCTGTGTTGGCCAAATATTAATTAAAAGTTGAAAAGTTACTTTAAAATAATTAAAATATAATATTTTTAGTAAGAAAATAAAAATTTATGAAAATATCTGAAAATTAATTTTTATATTTTTTTTATAAAAAAAGAAATAAAAATTTTAATAAATTTTAAATTTATTTTACTTAAACTAAAAATAAATTTTAAAAATAAAATAAAAGAATGCAGCTCATAAAGTTAAAGAATCGAATTGAAAAGATTTTAAAAATATTAATGGCAGTACAAAGACATGACATGATAATGATGATACGGAGGTGGAAGGGCGTCAGCCATATCTTTTGAAGTTGTTCATAAACCTAATACCGTAGATGTGTCATTTTAAGGCCACCAATGGGTTCCTCAATGTTTTTTTTAAAATTTGGTCCCTTTCTCATATCGTCACATTGAAAATAATTTTTTTTAAAAAAAAAATCTATTTGGGCACAAATTAATTAATATTAACTAATATATTCTTTAGTAGATTGACTATAAATTAATTGTTATATTTTAAAATTTAAAATTGGTAAAATATATTTAATATCCAAAATTTTGCATATAATTTGGTCAACTTTTATATCTATTTATATTATTGTCTAAAAAGGAAAACAAAAGTACCATAAATAAAAATAAAATTATTTACCCTTTATATTTTAAGATTCCCACCTAAAATAAGCTCTTTTATTTTAAAGAGCGCCATTGGATGTCTCATAAAAAAAGCTTAAAAGTTTGATCCCCTCAATTATGTTGAAAAATAAATAAGAAAGAATATGACAATTTGTCAAGTTGCTTTCACATTTTGCACACATTTATCATTTGCTACTCTCCCCATAGTTATTTTTTAAAAAAATAACGAATAAGCAGTTTTATCCTAAATCTTAGATTAATTATCAATTAAATTCTATTTTATAAAATTATTATAATTTATTTTTTTAATTTCATAAATTATGTATATGTCAATTTTATCCGATTTTATTTTAATGATATCATTTTTTAAAAAATA
>CATIWM010622059.1:0-15620 GCA_949671775.1 Mallotus repandus
TATGAAATTTACGATAAAAATGCAAAATTTACTATAAAAGGCATAACTACAAAGAAAATGGAAAAAATACCATAAAAATAATAATAATACAGAAATAAACATAAAAATAATAAAATTATAGAAATGAAAATAATAAATTAAAATGATGCAAAAAAATAATAAAAATGCTAACTTTACACTAATTTTTTATATAAAATGATAAATAATGCAAAATGGTGGGCAAATGCAAAAATAATTGTAAACACTTCGAACTACCCACTTCTTTAACATATCTTATATCCAAACTTCAAAATCGCCACAAAAATCAAAACTTCACCAAAATAATAAATATTTGCAATAAAATAAATAAAGATGCAAAAAATGATAAAAATGCAAGAAATGAGATGAAAAAGAAGATAAAATGCTATTTTTAATTAAAAATTATTTGGAGATCCTCAGAGAGACCGGATAGTTACCCTTAATGTTTGCTTTAACTTAGAAGGAGTTCGGTTTGGATTTAAGGGTCTAAATCCTAAAACAAAATGATTTTTTGGTTGTGTTTGGGTGTAAATGGGTGTCCAAATGCCTTGGATGTGAGAGAAGGAATAAAAATTCGTCGAAAACAAGTAGGGTTTTCTCTCTCTAAGAGAGATTCGTGAAAAATGTGCCAAAATCCTCCCAAAAGAGGAAAAATTTGAGTTTTTAACAATACAAGCCCTGGACCCACGCTCTTGGGTCTAGAACCTAGGAGCTTGGGTCTTAAGCCCATGCGCGTGGGTCTTCAGATCCACGTAGGGGGCCTGTGGGTCATTTGACCACGGTTATGGGTTGATGACCCACACTCATGGGTTGACCCGTCCCCATGGGCTTTTTCCCACTTTTTGGCTCATTTTCAAGCCCAAATTAGGTCTTTTGTTTCTTTTTAGTTTCTTCGGGTTTCTTCTCAGTTTGAGCACGCTCGAGAAAACTCCTGAAGGAGCTTTCCCTCTATCTAACTGACAGGAATTCTTTATCATCGGATTTTTTGGGGGACCGTCAAAATTTGAGTATTAACAGATACCGTTAAAATTTTTAATTCTCATAATTTTTTAAATGTTTTAATTCCTTAATTTTTTTATCTTTTTAATTTTGTCCTAAAAGAGTTTCAAAAAATTATTTTCTTCATGCTTTTCCAAGTCTTTAATGTCAAGGCAAGGATCTAATGATGGTATTGTTAAATTTGATTATTGGTCATCTTAATTTTTTTGTTGCTTCTTTGGAAACACTAAATAAACTTATAAAAACTAAATAAATTTGTGAAAAGGTCAAAAACTAATATACTTTTACCTTCAATTAAATAGAGTGACTAAAACATTTTGAGAGGGGCTAAAATATTTTTATATGATAAGATATGAAAGGCATTTGGGTGTAATGTGCATTTATTTTTAGGTTATTTATTTATCTTTTTAGTTTTAATTAGATTGTTTATGTTAGTTTTTGGTTTTATCTAAAATATCTTTTATGATGTTTTGTAGGTGATGTAGGAGTTTTAATGGAGAAAGAAATGTGTGTTCAATGAATTTTGGGGATGAAGATTCGGCTGCAACCGTAGAGGAGGGCTGCTATTGCAGGTTGGGTGCATTTTGGAAGCCAACTTTTGGTTGTTATCACAGCAAAAAGTGCATTGTAGGTTTTTTAGAGTTACTGTGGTCACAACAAATTTGTTGCCATCATAGCGGATTCGAAGCTGAATATTAATTGCACAAATACGTCATCTTTAAGGGCACATTTATGGGTTTCTTTTTGGGATATAAATATACATCATTTTTAAGATATATGGGAGGTAAAAAGGAGTAGAGAACAATCCTAAAAACAACACAATGAGACTTGAAAGAATTGAAGAACATTGAAAGTGGAAGATTGAAGAGATTCACAACTAATGGATTCCATGGGCTTTGCTTGTGATTTTGTTGGATATTTTTACATTATGCTAGGTTAGATTTCTCTTGGTTAGGAATTGATGATTCAAACATGATTTAGTTATTTTTAATTAATGAAGTTTATTAATTCTTGCAAACTATGTTTACAGTGCTTATTTTAGGTTGATGTTTGATCACCACTGCATAATTTAGTTTGAGGTTTTAGGTTGAGAAATCAAAACCTTGGTGGACCTATAAACATAGATTTAAATTGCTTATTATAGAGATATAATAGGTAATTTGAATTCCGATTGGGTTAGGTAGAATAGTTCATGATTTAATTTAAGGAAATAGGTTTACAATGAGAATTGGAGCCTAATATTCTTAATTTAAAATTATGAATTAAAATTGGTTGGTTATTGAGAAAGACTAATCATAGATTAAGAAATTCCTAGGATTTGTAAGATCGATAGACTCATTAATTAGAGGTGATTAGAAATTGTAAAGAAAAATCAATTCCTAACTCATTCACTCTTTGAAATTTTATTTTTAGTTTTGAAAGTGGTTTTTATTTTTCATTTACAAACCTTATTTTTAGCTTTTTTTTTTCTAAATCTGATTTCTGAAAGCTTTAAACAATATAGAAATTAGTAAATTAGTAATTAGGGAGAAGTATTTGTAGGAAAATAATCTATATATTACTTGACGACACCGTACTCTTGCAGTTTCACAATAAGTTTTTGGTATCAATGCTGGTGACTTTTGATCTAACATCATAATTGATATAATTTCTGTTGGATTGTGGCATAATTTTAATAGTTTTATTGTTCTGATTTTCTTTACTATTTTGTTTTGTAGGATTTGTTGTGGTGTATGCCTAACACCCGAAGAATAGGGACAGACCCTCTCACTTCTATACCAAAGCTTACAAAGTTTGAAAGAGATAATAGGAGGCATTTTCAAGGGGAATCAAAGACCATGGTAGATCAATAGGAAGAAGAGAGAACACTATTAGACTTTGCTATGCTAGGTTTAGAAGGTACATGAAAAAATATTATAAGGCCGACAATCAACACTAATAATTTTGAAATTAAACCAGCCTCACTTCAAATAATTCAATCAAGTGTTTAGTTTCATGGCTTGGTAAATGAATAACCTACTACTCACATCGCTTATTTTCTAGAAATATGCGATGCCTTCAAGTATAATAGGGTGTTAAATGACGCTATATGCTTGAGGCTTTTTCCTTTCACATTGAAGGACAGAGCTAGAGCATTGTTAAACTCACAGCCATTAGCCTTTATCACCACATGGGATCTTTTGGCCAATGCTTTTCTGGCAAAATATTTTCCACCAGCAAAAAAGGCAAAAATTATTAAGGATGTTACTGCATTTCAATAGTTTGACATGGAATCTTTATGCGATTAATAGGAGAGATTTAACGAGTTGTAGAAAAGCTACCCTCATCATGGGTTACCCAACGATGTTTTGATTTGTACCTTTTATAATGGTGTCACTCAGTTAACTAGAGACATTATTGATGATGCTGTAGGAGGCTCTTTAATAAGGAAGACAGTTGATGTTGCTTCTAAGCTTTTATAGGAAATGGCCAATAATAACTATCTTTAGCCATGAATGTCATAATCCAACAAGGCAAAGAGGTCAAATTGAAGTTGATACAGTGACTGTCCTTTAAGCTCAAATTGTTGCACTAACAAAGTAAATTGGCAACCTCACTGATAAAAGCAATTCAGCCCCTACAGGTGAGTCTTATAATTTATTGGGTTACTCTAATAATAAATTTGGTGTTTATGGTGCACATATGATGAGAGGAGGATTTATGGAGCAAATTAATTATGTGGGCAATCAGTTTCAAGAAAGGCAAGCCAACAATCCATACTCCAACACTTACAACCTGGGGTGACAAAACCACACAAACTTTTCATGGAGTAATAATGACAATGTGGCTACACTAACCTTTCCTAACAATAATAATTTTCCTAAAGAATAAGCACCTCCAGAATTCTAACAACCTTATCAAGATCGAATAGTTTCACTAGAAAATAAATTGGATAAATTCTTGAAAGCTATGTCTAACAAAATGGGAAATCAATATAAGAATCAAAAGAGGATGGAAGCTAAATTGGATCAGATAGCCAAAAATCATACTTCTTCAATTCACAACATCGAAGTGAAGTTGGGTTAACTCGCCAATGCACTCTCCCGAGCAACACTGAATCAAATTCAAGGGAGCATGTGAAAGCAATTATACTTAGGAGTGGCAATAAGATAAGTTTAGAAGCTTAAATAAATAAGGAAATAAAAGAAACAAAAGACAAGCAATCCAATAATGAAGAGGAATATTTCAATAGAAGTAAGGAACAACAAGGAGAGGAAAATAAAATGAAGGAGCAACCATAAGTGCTGAATTCATAGAAATATGAGACAAAGATGCCCTTTCCTCAAAGACTGAAGAAGCCTAATGATGTAAAGAGATTTGCTAAGTTTTTTAACGCTTTTAAAAGTTTGAAATTAACATTCCATTTTTATAGGCTCTTGCAGAAATGCCAAATTATGCAAAGTACTTAAAAGATGTAATCACTAACAAAAGAATATGGGATGATAATCAAATTGTGGAATTAACAGAGACTTGCAGTTACATAATTTCTCGTAGGATACCAACTAAGCTTAAAGATTTAGGGAGTTTCATTATTCCTTGTGTAGTTAGTACTTGAGAATTTTCTAGATGTTTATGCGATTTAAGTGCAAGTATTGATCTTATGCCTTTATCTCTGTTCAGGAAATTGCAGCTTGGCGAGTTGAGTTCTACAAATATGACCTTGCAGTTAGTAGATTATTCTATAAAGAAGCCACATGGGATCATTGAAGATGTTTTTATAAAGGTAGATAAATTTATTTTTCCTGTTGATTTTGTGGATTTAGATTTAAGGAGGATGGGAAGTGTCCTCTAATTCTTCGGAGGGCATTTTTGAATATTTGGAGAATTCTCATAGATGTTCATGAAGGAAAAATAACTCTTAGGGTTGGAGATGAGAGTGTTGAGTTTATAATGTCAAATTTAATGAAACACCCTCTAGAAGATGAGATGTGTATGAAGGTTGAGGTTATTGACGAGTGTGAAAAGGAAATAAGTTGTCCAAAGGAGTTAAATAAAGAAATTGAGGAGAGTGATGAGGATTTTGAAAGTGAGCAGAAGAAAACATTTGAAAAATCTAAATTTTTATTAGGAAGTGATAACCCAACACCTGCACACCTACAATACCTTCCCAAGAATCAATATCTTTCCAATAAGAATATGAAGAAGAAGAAGAAAAGAAGGAAAAAGAGGCTAAAGTCCAACCAACCTAAGCAAGTAAAGGACAAGGATGATAACAAGTCCTTTTTTGACTTCATGCTTTTGATAGAAAAATTTGATGAAAAATTCAATGAACTTAAACACTATATTGAAGGCATAAAAAGAGAGCAAAATTATCACAACTATAAGCTACACAATTCCATTGAGTTGTTGGGACACCAATTGTCTTCTCCTTTGCCTCCAGGATCACCTCCGTGAGGGGAGTATACCTTCTCTTTAGTTTTGTTTAATTTTCTTATATTTTCTTAAGCTTGTTTATTATGTGTCATTTTTTCACTTCTTTTTCACATTGAGGACAATGTAAAGATTAAGTATGGGGGGATAGTTGATGCATTTGCATGTCATTAGATTTTAAGTTGAAGTTTATTTTATTTTTAATTTCTTTGCTAAATATTTTTTAGGTATTAGAATTGTTTGCATTTAGGTTTACACACTTAAATTTTTGAAGCCTATCATTAAGACAATTTAAGCACACTAGATTTGATTTTCTTGCACTTGTGTTGTAACCTCTTGTTAATGCTTTTGTTATGATTCATAAGCTATATTGATAAGTTGTATTTAAGGATATTTGAAATTTTAATGAACTTAATGCTCACTTTATTTTTGAGTGATCAAATTTGGTTTGTTGATATTTAAGAAAAGTGTTTGTAATTAGAACTACAATTTCAAATTTTTAGTTGACTTTTGGGTTGAGCATATGAAATGGTAGTTACTTATTAAAAAAAATCTCTCTCTTAATAATGAGCTAAAGCTTAAATTTAAATCTTTATATGCTCCAAAACTACTCTAATGCTTTGAAAAAGTGTAAGAGTACCCAAAAGACCTACTCGGCGGTATCCATGCTTAGTAGTACAAGAACAACGGGGGAAACTAAGAGTGGGAAGATTGGCTAGAGAGAAAAGAAAAAAAGAAAAAAAGAATATATATATATATATACACACATATATACTTATTGTTGCTACCTTTTGTGTGTTATATTTAAGAGTTGATAAGAGTATAGGTAATAGTTCTATTTACTTTCATTTTTATTGAATGTCAACTTGTCAATTTTTGAGAATTTAATTGCAAAGTTTGCTTATCACATGGTAAAACTTATGTCCTTGATTTCAAGTTTTCGGTTTAGTTTAGAATTATATTTTTTATTAATTGGAGATTATGATGGATAAACAAGTTAAAATTTGTCAATGTATTTAAATTATTGTTTTGATAAGTGCTCTTAGGCATTTACTTGAGTACAAGCAAAAATTTTAGTGTGGGTGTAATGTGCTTTTAAATTTAGGTTATTTATTTTGGTTTTTATTTATGTTTTTAGTTTTAATTAGATTTTTTTTGTTAGTTTTTAGTTTTATCTTTTTGTTATGTTTTATATGTGATGTAGGAGTCTTAATGGAGGAAGAAATGTATTTTAGGGATGAAGTTTCAATTGTAACTACAGAGGAGGGCCATTATCGCAGGTTGGACGCATTTTAGAAGCCAAGTTTCGGCTGCTATCGCAACAGAAAGTGCATTGTGGGCTGTTTGGAGCTGTTAAAATCGCAACGAATTTGCTGCCATTGTAGTAGATTCGAAGCTGAATTTTAATTGCCCAAACATGTCATCTTTAAGGGCACATGTGTGGGTTTCTTTTGGGGATATAAATATATATCATTTCTAAGATATTTGGAAGGCAAAAAAGAGTAGAGAACAACCCTAAAAACAACACAAGGAGACTTGGAAGAATTGATGAACATTGAAAGTGAAAGATTGAAGAGATTCATAACTAGTTCTTATTTTTTATCCCTTTCTTTATTCTTCTAATGGATTCCATGGGTTTTGCTTGTGATTTTATTGGATATTTTTAAATTATGTGAGGCTAGATTTCTCTAGGTTAGGAATTGATGATTCAAATATGATTTAGTTATTTTTAATAAATGAAGTTTATTAGTTTTTGCAAACTATTGTGCTTATTTTATGTTGTTGCTTGATCACCATTTGCATAATTTAGATTGAGGTTTTAGGTTGAGAAATCAAAACCTTGGTGGACCTATAAACATAGATTTAAATTGCTTATTCTAGAGATATAGTAGGTAATTTGGATTCCAATTCGGTTGGGTAGAATAGTTCATAATTTAATTAAGGGAAATTGATTTGGTCTATTCTTAACTTTGGACCAATTATCAATCTAATAATACTTTCAAAGTCATTTCAATTTGGCCCTCCAACTTTTTGATTTATGCCAATTCTATCCAAATGACAATGGGCTTGAGGCAAAACTGAGGTGGCATTCCTATGTGGCTTAAGAGTGTCTGACATGGCAAAAAGCATCTTACGTGGCCTTCTCACAAGATCAATTATATCCTCAACTTTTCAAGTTATGTCAAATCTATTCAGATGACAAATAAATTTTGAAATTTTTTAAAATTATGTTCATAATTATTTAATTCTGCATATAAAGACTATTTAGATATAGTTGAAAAATTAAAGTTAATTGACTCAATTTAGTTTTTAGTGTTGAATTATGATAATAAATTATTTTCTTTTAAAATAAAACAAAATTAAAATTTAATTTGAATTTTAATATTGTAAATATTTTTTAAGGATTAAATATAAAAAAAATAAAAAAAATAAAAGGCATTTTGAGGTGTAAAGTTTGAATTCTATCGTTGTCAATTTAAAGGGAAATGACTGCCCCCATTGTACAGTTCATCAATATTTAGGTCATATAACTTCTCTATTAAAAAAAAAATTAAAGTTTGCTTTAAACATCAAAAATTATATCAAGAAACACATGTTATGCCTAGATAATTTAAGAGCTATAAATAGATTTATTTCATTTTAAGGTAAAAAACAAATTACTTTTCAACTTGCGGTTATTTTAACATAAATATTCAATTTGTAGTGATTTAGTAAAAAAAAATTAACTTTCAAATGGTGAAATAAAAAACGACAAACTTTTTTTTTCTCATTTCTCCCAAAAAAAAGAAAAAAGAAAAAAGAAAACAAAAAGTGACTGTCACATAGGCATCTTGCCATTTTCAATGGCTAGAAAGTCATTTTGCTATTGTAAATGGCGGGAGGCCTCTCTCTCTCTCTCTCTCTCTCTCTCTCTCTCTCTCTCTCTCTCTTTTAATTACTAAAAATTCCTTTATTTTTTATTTATTTTAATATTAATCCTTAAAAAATATTTACAATATTAAAATTCAAATTATTTTTTAATTTTGTTTTAATTTTAAAAGAAAATAATTTATTATCATAATTCAACACTAAAAACTAAATTGAGTCAATTAATTTTAATTTTCAATTATAACTAAATAGTCTTTATATGCATAATTAAACAATTATGAACATAATTTTAAAAAATCTTAAAATTTATTTGTTATTTGGATAGATTTGACACAACTTGAAAAGTTGAGGATAGAATTGATCAGCTGAGATGGCCACTTAAGACACTTTTTTCATGTCAGACTCTCTTAAGCCACGAAGGAATGTCACCTCAGCTTTACCTCATACCCATTGCCGTTTGGATAGAATTAGCACAAATCGAAAAGTTGGAGGGCTAAATTGAAATGACTTTGAAAGTATGATTAGATTGATAATTGGTCTAAAGTTGAGGATATACCATATCAATTTCCCTTTAATTAAGGAAAATAGGTTTACAATGAGAATTGGAGCCTAATATTCTTAATTGAAAATTATGAATTAAAATTGATTAGTTCTTGAGAAAGATTAATCATATATAAAGAAATTCCCAAGATTTGTAAGATTGATAGACTCATTAATTAGAGGTGATTAGAAATTGTAAAGAAAAATCAATTCCTAACTAGTTCACTCTTTGAAATTTTATTTTTAGTTTTGAAAGTTATTTTTATTTTTCATTTGCAAACCTTTTTTTTAGCTTATTTTTTATTTCTAAATATGATTTTTGAAAGCCTTAAACAACAAAGATATTGATAAATTGGTGATTAGGCAGAAGTCTCTAAGGGACGATAATCTATATATTACTTGACGACACCGTACTCTTGCAATTTCACAACAAAAGGAAAATTTTTACAGATTGATTATTTTGTTTATGGAATCAAAATTGTGGATTAAAACATTTGATTCTGGAATTAAAATGTAATTATGTAATTAAAACTTAAATTGCTTCTAGTTAATAAATAATAAATAAAATTATGATTGGCCAAAAAGGGTACTAAAAAAAGTTTAATGAAAGAGTAAAAAAAAAGTTTAATGTAAGAGCAAAAAATTTTGTGAAGTTTTCGGCGACTTCTAGCAGTTGCTTCTTCTTCATGAAAATGCACACACCTACAAAAGAGAGGAACGGTGAGGAAAAGAGAAAAGAAAAACAATTTAAAAATCATTAGTAACCTAAAATTCAAAAGAAATTAGTAAAGTTGTTACGAGAAAATAAAGATTGTAAGATAGAGAGGGTTAGAAACAAGATTTGGAAGCTTAAGGAATGAGAAATTTGTGCAAGGGGTGAAAAAGAAAAGCAAGAGGTGAAAGAATTTTGGTAGTGAAACTTTTGTTCTTCCTTTGTTTCAGTCTTGATTTCCTTCTTGAATCATTCCCTTTTCACTGCTGAATTAAGCAGACTTATGATCTTGTAATATAATGACCTTGGTGTTGCTTTTTTGCTATTCTGTTGAGAATTATTCATGATATTGAGCACTTACATGTATTTATTTTCCTGGTAAAAATTCATTTTTATTAATGTTGTGTCATTTAAGAAAACATTCATTTCTTGAATTTATTATTTAATTTATGTTTTTGATAATAAAATAATATTATATTATTATTAATTACTAACATTTTTTTCTTGTTAAATCACATTATTATTTTATTAATTTTGTGACTCAATCAAAAATAATTTCTATTAAATATTTAGTTTATATTTTACATGTCATTTATTATTTATTACTATTAGATAACTTAAATTTATTATTATATTGCTAATGTTTTTATTTCAATTATTTTTCAACTTGATTAGTAGGGATATAGATTCCACTTCTAAAATTTCAAGTTCTAGTAAATTTTTTTTTTCAAAAGAAATAATGATGAAAAATAGTCCTTTATGAAAATATATAAATAGACTTGAGAAAACTAGATATGGTAGAGGTAATTGGAAAAGGATATGTAATTTTGTGTTGAACAAAAGTAGGGAACATATATTGGAGTTAAGGCTCATCTTTTAAAACATACATGAAAATGAATTAGTGTTTGTAAAGAAGTTGTGCATGATGATATATTTGAAATGAGAAAAATAGAGAACGAAGTTGCAAATAGAATTTTAGTTTCACAACCTAAACGAGTTCCTTTGTCCACTACTCTCATTAGTTCTTCTTTGACTTTAATGGTTCAAAGTGTTTCAAATGCTTTAAAGACGAATAAAATTGATAATTCTTCTATTGGTAAAGCATTTGATATATAGACTTGACGTAGAGGAATCCTATGAATAAAAGGGATAAATATTGAAATCCATTGATTTGCACACATATACCGGAAAATAATCTTTTATAACCTATTGATTCACAAAGAATGCCAGGAAATAGACATTAAATATTCTTTGATTCTGAAGATTAATATCTCTTAGAGAATCTTATTGAAAACCAAAGACTAACTCACATAACCCTAAGACTTACATATTTATAGGATGACATAAACCTACCAACCCTAATTTTGATCAGGAAATAAAATACAAACAATTCCTAGCTAAGATGGGAAATCAAATCCCAACCAAAAGGAAAGTCAAATCCTAGTCAATGCTAAAGTAGGAATAAAAATCAAATCCTAATAATAATAATAATAATAATAATAATAATAATAATAATAATAATAATAATTATTATTATTATTATAATTATCATTATTATTATATATGTTGTCCATTATTCCGCAAACTCATTCCAATAACTATGAGGCTTGTAGCTCTGCATCATTCCCCTTAGGGTAGAGAAAATTCGCCCTCAAATTTTGCCCAAAGATTGCGAAAGAAATTTGTTCATAAATGTATAGAACATCATAAATTCATTTTCAACTTGTAATTCCTTCAAAATAGAAATTAAAGGAACATAAGAATAAAAAAATTTATCAATGCCAATAAAGTCAATATATTCAACATGCTTGATTAACTCTAGCATATTGTATTCACTTTTAGGATGTTCCTCCAATATGATCCCTAAATCCTTATAAGTCAGATAAGAATGCCTCTCAACTAAGGCAATTAATGTATCACCACTTTCTAACAATGCATTACATTCCTCATCACCCTCATCCTCTTTATCAAATATTAGCTCATCTCCAGTAACTACATCTTCATCCTCACTATCATCAGTATAAAAAAAAGCTCTCTTCATAATCCTCTTCTTCCTCCTCCTCGTCACTAACCTCTCCTTCTGAATATCCATGGCAATTATAATATTCGTGCTAGATTGGATTGGCTCAATTTTGATTGCCTATAAGTGCAACCATCCTCTTTGTTATCTGGTCCATCATCCATTCAAATCGGTGATCGATTATCTCACAAACCCGCTGTTCTGTATCACATTCATAAATGTTATCAAGACGTTGTTGTCTTTTAGGTGGCATGATTATAAAGGATTAGTTCGGCACTGATGCCAACTTATGTAGCGGAAGCCTATGAATAACATGTATAAAAGGTATAAATATTGAAATCTATTGATTTGCACACAAATACTGAAAAAAATAATCTGCTATAACTTGTTGATTCACAAGAAATGCCAGAAAATAGGCATAAAATACTCGTTGATTATGAAGAATATCAAAAATTTGGAGAATAAGAGAATTATTTCTCTTAGAGAATTTTATTGAAAACCAAAAACTAACTCATATAACCCTAAGGCTTACATATTTATAGGGTGGGACACGTCACGACCCGAACTGAAGGTTCGTGACCGGCACTAGGGAATGGGGATACATAAGTTAACCAAATTCCATAGCAAGCCTTAAAATTTTTTTGCAGAAACAAACCAATACATTACACAATAAAATAATAAATGCACAATATTAAGGTCATAACAATCTTCTTTAAATACAATATCATTCAAATACAATACAAAATACCAATAGTACATATTTGAAATTAACTACTGCGGTGTTTAAAATTTTAGTTACACAATACACAATTTAAATTAACATATATAATGCAGCCGGTGAAGAATGAACTCAGCACAAAGTAGAGGTACTAGTAGACAGACTGTGAGGTCCTGAAAAAACTAAATTGAGGGGAATCAGACCTCACTGAGTAAATCAATTTTATGAAATGCATGTCGGTTTTAAAAACCATTTATTAAAACTCTTTTTAAAATAAAATAGAGTAAAATAATTATAATTATTAAAATCATTTACTTTTCTCGATAATATTATTATCGAGTCTCTTTAAAACATTTTAAATCAATTTAATATGAAATTCTCTTATAAAATATTTAAAATATATATTTTGGTGAAAAATCTGGTAGAACCCTAAACCATTATTCTAATAGCCTTTCAGCTCTCTTAATATAAATGACTGTTGTCCTGAGAGCAAAGCATCAACCGAGTTACTGCCACTGTCATTTCACTTATTCCATATTGGATGTCCCAAGAGCAAAGCATCAATCGAGTTACATCCTTTTTTCATTTCATTTACAGGCCCGAGAGCAATGCATCAACCGAGCTCTAATAATTCACTTATAGATATAATATACCAAGATATTACCCGTGCGCACGTGGTCCTATTGATACCCACTAGGTAGCACGTTCTACCATTATCTCCAAATAAATTTGGATCATAAATATTTAAATCAAATAAATAAATAATGAATAAATAAGCAATTAAATCAATAATAAATCTTATCGAATAATTTATCTTTTTAAACATGCTTTATTCTTTATTGCTAGAAAATATATTGAAATCACACAACAGACATTCTATAAAATTAACTTACAGGTTGAGCGTGTCGGACGACGCGTTCTCTACTGCCCTTGTGCTATAGCTCGTGCCCCGGAGTTCTCTAAAATAAATAATATTTATTTAAAATATGCTTGTAAAATAAAATAAATAAATTCATGACAATTTATCAGAATTAATAGAGTCATGAAATGAAGGAATTGACTCGATCTAAGACACAATGTTACACAGACTCAGAATTACGACACAGGTCGATGTCACATTTTATGAGAAATCTACTGAAAATTCGGCAGAGTCTCCTTTGTAAAACGGACAACCCTCTACTAAAAGTAGAGGCGACCCTGCACGAAAACACACTTCGAATACACTACACATAATCACACTCAGGTTGGACTCCCAAACTACATATAATTTCGACCGAGTTCCAAATTCACAATAATTAATAAAATAATATAATTTTTCAAAAATCATAAAATTTCATTTAAATACCACAATTCAAATTATTTCCACAATAAATTATAAAATATATTTATTTTCAATTAAATAGTAAAATTTTAGCTTATATTTAAATTTTCGTTAAATAACATATATAATTCAAATCTTACAATTAAATTAACATTTATTGAGAATAATCATTTAAACTACTTAAATACATTATAAAATTAGTAAATAACTCAATAAGCTTAAAATAATAATTAAACTTATTATTCATATATTTTTCGAAAATGAGTAATAATTAACTAAAAATAGAAAATAATTCATAAAAATTATTTTTACACTATTTATTAGTCAAATACTGTCTAAAACATATTAATTAACAATAATTTCCACTAAAATATAAAATTCACTAATTGTTCCAAAAATTCATTTTTCACATAAACTTTCAAAAATTTATAATAAAAATTCTATACATAATTTTAATAAACTTTCTTCACAAAACTTGCTCAAAATAATTAGTAGAATTTATTAAAAATATATTCATCCTGAGACCAGGACAGTAACTCTGATCACCGGAAATAGTACAAATTTCAAAACAATTTCAGAAAAATAAATAAAAATAATCAATAGGTAGCTCATAACCTGTACATCAATTAATCCTAAAGTGCCTAAACCTAATAAAATCATATTCAATCTCAAACCAACAATGTAACCCAAGAACACATAATTGAAAAATCAAATTTTGAGGGGCTTACCGAAGTTAATTCCTTAAACAAATTAAGGAATTGAGTAGCCCAGAGGATGAGGAAGAGAAAGAGCTCAAGCTTGCAGGCTAAGGACGTTGGAAAAGTCGCGGGCCATGGAAGAGAAGAACTGGCCGAAAACTGAACCGAACCGAGAGAAGAGACAGCGGATGCTGGACAGCGACGAGCAGATGGTGGCGACGGCGACGCGACGATGGCTGGCTGGCAGGCACAGTGGCAGGTTGCTGGTGACTGGAAATGGCTGAAGGAAAAAAAAGAAAGAAAGAAAGAAAGAAAAAGAAAGAAAGAAGAAAAGGAAAGGAAAGGAAAGGAAATTTTTTTTTTATGCTGCTAACTTTTTTTTAAATAATAATAATAACAATAGAATACTAACATAAAAATCAAATTTAGCTCTCTTAACCTTAAAATATGCACAATAAAACAATTTATTAAAATAAAATTAACAAACTTATATAAATAATAATTAAAATAATTTTCATCACCAACTATTCAAATTTAATTTCACAAAATAATTATCTCAGTATTAATAAAATATTTATTAACATTGCAAGTCTCAAAATATATTTTAAAATTTTAAAATAAATTCGGGTGTTTACAGGACAAACCTATCAACTCTAATTTTAATTAGGAAATAAAATAAAGAGGAAAGTATGGAAAACCCTTTGGTTTCACAGTTTTGCACTTTTAAGTATGTTTTTCATTTTTTGACAATTTAGGTCGTGTGTTTGTCGTCATTTGACAATTTTAGTATATGAGGCTAATGTCGTTAAATGAATTCAACAATGTTAGCCTCATATACTGAAAAATCGTCAAAACGGCGACAAACATAGGACCCAAATTGTCAAAAAAATGAAACACATACTTAAAATTGTAAAAGTTTGAAACCACATGATGGTTTTCCATACTTTCCTCTTAATTGTTTTTTACAATGTGGCGGACTCATTTAACGACGTTAGCCTCGTATACTGGAAATTGTTAAACGGTAACAAACACAGGACCCAAATTATCAAAAATTGAAAACACATACTTAAAAGTGCAAAACTATGAAACCACAGGGTGATTTTTCGTACTTTTCCCTAAAATAAAAAAAATTCCTAACTAAGATGGGAAATCAAATCCTAACCAAAAGGAAAGTTAAATCCTAGTCAATGCTAAATTAGGAATAATAATAATAATAATAATAATAATAATAATAATGATAATAATAATAATAATAATAATAATAATAATAATAATAATAATAATAATTTTAATAATAATAATAATAAGAAATTATA
>CATIWM010622104.1:0-10462 GCA_949671775.1 Mallotus repandus
CTTTCTATTTTTATCTCATTTTCTAATTTCTTATTATTTTACCTTATTACTACATATCTAATAGTTATTTTCTTTTATTCATTTTCCAATTTATTTGCACTAATTCTTAATTTTGCTCAAATAATTCAATTTTAAATATAAACATTAATATAATTCTTGTTTCCATTATCTACATCAATCTTTTAACCATAATTTCCTTTTTATTTACTTTATTTCAATAATTTCTTTCATAAAAATTTTTATTGTTATTTTGATTTTATCTTGATTTTCCTTTTCATTACATATTAAAATATTTTTTCATTAATTTGTTTATTTTCTTTTCTTTTCTTTACATAATTTTCTATTTTGATTATATTATGGCCTTTATTATATTCATGAATATTTGGTTTGTATGTTATGTAATATTTTTGTGTGTTCATTCAAATGTTGAAATTCAACCAAAGTCTCAAAACCAATTATCTCATTTTCTTTCCTTAAAACAATTTATGATGATCTTTCCAAATTAAGGGGCTTATAACTAGTTTGAAACACTTCAAAACTTTCTTAGACTTTTGGAATAGATCTAAATGTTTTCCTTCATTGAACAAACCAAGAAAAGTAATTTGAGATGTTGGTTTGGTCATGGAAAAAGAACAACCATGAGTGGGATTTTTTATGGTTTTGGATCAGAAATGTGTTATACTAGGCTTGTTCATAATCCCAATAAAATAATGATAAATAAAAGTTCAATTAAGTCTTAAAATTAATTAGAAAGGGTTTTGATTTAAACAATTTTTGCCTCCATTCAGATGATTGAAGAACTTTAATGATTTTACAAGTGGAGTACTAAGGTTTTTTTTTTTTAGAAGACAAAGTGTTTAAATTTAGATGATCTTGTGTATTCCCAAATAGTTTGGTAATATTTTAGACTTTTGAAAAGATCCCAAGGCTTATAAAACTAATTTTTAAAAATATTTTCCATTGTTTTAAAAGGATCATTTTCAAAATATCCTTCTTAACAGTTATGATATTCTGTACACTAGGTTCTACAATAAAATCAGAATTTTTGCTGATTTTTAACTGAGATAAATACAATTTTTGAGCTATTTTGGGTTGGCATAAGATTAAATCAGTTTGATAGAGGGTTTTTGAAGAAGAAGATTCTCCTTTCTTAGTTTTAAAAATCAGTTGAGAGGTTTTACTTAGGGAGGCCTGGTAGGCCTGTGAGGCGATTTTGGCTTGTTCAGCCTACAAAAGACTTTAAATGGCAAGAGTTTCTAGGTTTTAGATTTATAAGGTCTGAAGTGTACTCTAGATGGCCCTCAAAAGCTCTAGAGTTAATTTGTTATTAAAATCAAAGATATTTAAAATTGCTTGTTGTTTAGCAAATATTTATTTCGATGCAATATTTTGAACAAATTTTTGTAAAACTTCTCTAGCTAATTTAAAATCAATACACAATAAAAAATTTTGATTTAGCAAATCAGATTAAAATTTTAAGATGCACAAAATAATGAAAAGAATTTATTTTTTAATGGTAAGATAGATTTTGTATGTACCATTTCAATGACCTTAAGTGTATTGGACTACTACTTCCCTCTCATTTTGGACTTACTTTAAAATCCACCATAATTCAATTCACTAGCATAAGTTTTTATGACTTTAGGGATACTAGGATCTATAAGATGAGATAAAGAATTCCCAAAACTTATTTTTTGATCTATTGAAAAACTTGTATATGTTCATCAAACCAAGTAACTGGGTTAGTGTGTCATGCAAGGGTTTGGCAATTCTATTTATATTTAGACAAAAAACCATAACATAATTAAGACTTCTCAAGAAACTTTGCAATTAGGTTTTACTAAGGATTTTATTAAAAAACTTATTTACAAACACCAAAGATCTCTCTATTGGTGTAATGGTTTCACAAAAGATATAACACCTTAAAAGCCTTACTCTAGTCTAGAAAAGAGAAATCTTTTTAGTAGAAACAAGTCCCTTCTTTTTGGAAACATAAAAGAAGGGTTTTAGATGTTTAAAATGCTTGCTCAATTGAATTTGAAAAAAATAAGTATATCATCAATATAAATAATACAAAATGCAAAGTAAGGATTAAAATTATCATCCATTATCCTTTGAAATTCTGATGGTGCATTTTTTTCAAACTAAAATGCATAACATTCCATTCAAATAGTCCAAATGGAACAGTGAATGTAGTCTTGTATCTATGTTTTTGGTCTATTTGTATTTGCCAAAATCGTGATTTCATGTCGAATTTAGAAAATACATGTGCAAAGTGTAATGTTTACAAGAAAATCTTTTTATTTGGAATAGGGTACTTAATCCATTTTAAGGCTTTATTCAAGGTTTTATAGTTGATCACTTAGCTTGGGGTACCTCTCTTTGTTTTTGAAGCTTTATTTATATAGAAAGCTGCACAATTTTAGGGTGATCTAAATTTGAAAATTAATCCTTTGGATTCTAAATTATGAATTTCTCTCCTATAGTGCCATTCTAATTCAACATTCATATGAATAAGCCTAGCTTTTATAAGGATATTCCTTTCATTAAAGTCCGGTTTATAGGGCAGGTCTACCACATGCTGCTTCCTATTCTAAAAGGCATTTTGGCTATCAAAATAAATTTCTTTTTTTAACTAATTATAAAATTTTTGAAATTTATTTTTCACAAAATTAGATTTTAATTGTTAATTAATTTTTAAAATAGACTTTTTGTTTTAAAAATAAAACATCTATTTGTTTTCCTTTTATCAAAGTATTTATCTTATTATTATAAATATAACTTACTTTTACAATATTGAGATATCTAGTTTTTGTTTATTCTATAAATGACAATTTTATACATTTATTTTTAAAATCAATAGAAATATAAGTAACCTTGTAAGGGGTCATTATGTTAATAAACCTTAAGATTATTGAATGATACATATTATAAATTAGTATAAAAGGGATTTTTTTTAAAAAAATCCATCATTTAAAACACTGGCTTTTGTTTTACTTTCAATCTTCATTTTAGATCAGGCAGAAGAAACAAGATTTTCTTTTATTTTTTCTTGAAAATATTTTGGTATAATGTTGGTGTCAAATTATGCATAGTTTTAGGTGTCTAATTTGCAAGCATTTGTATATTTTGAATAACATTTAGTATAGAAAATCATATAAAAACATATACTTTTATATTTTCTTTTTTTTTTTTGTTAGGGAAAAGAGGAAAGGAGGTGATTTGGTGAAGTTAGAATCCAAAAAGAGAAGAAAAGGAGTAGAGTGCAACAGAGCAGGCTTTGGTTGTGATCGCAGTTGGATACGCAATCGCGGATGTGGCAAAATGTCAGTCCCTAAGTGATATCAAGCCTTGCGCAAGTGCAGACTTCACACGAGTGCGGATTCCTTAAGCCAGCCTCTTCTATCACTGGCGCGGCTAGTGCAAAGCAAATCTTTCATTAGGATGCTTTGGTTGTGAGCACGGCCAGTGTGCGAGCGAGGCCCCTTTCATTAAGATTCTTTAGTTGCAAGTGCGACTTGTGCATGATTGCAACCTTTGCCAGAGCCCTTCATATGCGAACGCGAATCTTCCACAATCGCGGCTTTATCGTTTCCAGCACAGAACATGCTGAGGTGTACTAAATTTGAGAAATATCTAAAGGGAGGTGAAAGGACATATTTTAGAAGGGCTAAAAAGGATAAAAGGCATGAATTACTTGGGGAGGAGGACATAAAATATACCCATATGCTCTCATATTCTCTATAATTACCACTCACAAGGAACAACACACAAGAGGAGATTGAAGAAGAAGAAGGAGAAAGAGGAGAAAAAAAAGCTAAGGGAGAGAGACTCATTGGGAAGATTTAAGCTCCTTTGGATAACATTTTTACTATTATCCTTATTCTAGTATTTTGTGTGTAATTGAATATTGATTATTGGTTTTAATAGCCATGAGTGGCTAAGTTTCTTAATGTTGTTGGGATTTTGGAAACCCATTTGAATTAAGTTCATTTAATATATTAGTTCTTGTTTATAATTTGCATATTGTGTTTGTTTAGCTTTGTTGAGTATTGTATTGTGGCCAAATGCAATCCTTGTTTGAATCTATACATTGAGAGATGGTAGATTCAATAGACCCACAAACATTTGTTAGTTCTTTCAATGACTTGAGAAAGCTTGTATAGATCTAATCCTCCATAAGTTTGCTGAATGTCTTCCAAGTTAAATTAATCTTGTTGTATGATGATGATGAGAATTAAATCGTATGATGAGATTTGATTGATACTTATTAGTGAGATTAACTTTACTTGAGAGAGATTGTTAAGTTGGTTTTTGAAAACTTGAGATGTGCATTAGAACTTGAACTAATATATTATTTGGTTTAATGAAAATGTGGTATGCCAATTCTGCCAACAACATGCCTTCAATATTGTTTCTTTCCTTGTTATTTTGATTAACAATAGCCTCATTTACATTCTTTAGTTTAATTGTTAATTTGTTTATTTACTTGATTTGAACAACTAACCATCGATAGCTCTAAATATATACAATAGAGATTAATTGGTGTTTAGTCCCCAATCCCTATGGAGATACTCAACTCACTACTATTACTTGTTCGATCTGTGCACTTACAGTTAGCAACATATAATACTAGTTTTAAGACAACTTAAATGTGTTCCTATGTTAAATAAAGCACTTGTATCTATTTTGAAATGCTCATAATGACAAGAATGAGTTTAATAATATACTTTCGTGATGTAATTTTAAAACACAAATAAATCATCTAGAACTTTCTCTATATTTTAAAAGGATTTAGGGTCTAGTAGGTTTTTACTATCATTACTATCACTAGATTCTTCTGCTAACTTAGTGACTAGAAACTGAATCATCTCAGAATCTTCATGCTATTTCTTTTTGAGTTATTTTATTTTTGACTTGATGTTTTTAATCTCAATTTGGAGCTCCTGAATGGTTTTTAATGGCTTTCTATTGGGTTTTTTTGTTACCAGGCATGTGGTAAGTTCATACATACTTGTACTAGTGGAAGGTAACTCAGGAGGTTTTGGCTTAGATTCTTCTTCTAAAGATTGCCTAAGCTTATCTAGATATAATTTTTTTTTTCATTTTAAGGTTGTTGATATGCTAAATAACATCTAAAATTAATGTTTTTTCCTTAGTGAGCATATTCACTTGTTTTGATTTAGAATCAGATTCTAATTCATATCCAGATAGGGATGAGGTGGAAGCATTCTCATCAACCTGAGAGTTTCCATTATTTAAGGAGACTGCAGATCTAGTTTTCCTTTCATAAGTTTCTACTAATAAGGATGTTAATTTTCATATGATTTATTCTTCTAGGTGGAGCTCTTATATTTTCCTAGAGATTTTACAACATTTAGACACTTGCCCTTTCTTACCACAGTTGCAGCAAGTGACCTTCTTAAGATTGGTTTTCTTAACTTTAGGTGTTTTAGGTTTCTTGGAAGACTTTTGATAGAGCTTCATATAATAAGTTTCTTTAGGTTTCATTTTTAGAATAACTCCTAAACTTCTTAGAGGAAGGTTTCATAAAGGACTATTTTTTTTTTACTATATTCACCACTATAAGTTTAAGTTTGCATAGTGGTAAGGTTAAACTACTTATAGAAGGTTCTTAGTTCCAGTCTAGTTTTCTTTATCTCCCATTTGAGATGCTTTTGGATCTTAAGGTCTTGACAGATCCTAAGTCCTTCTTTTTGGGTTATACTGATAAATTCTCCATATGTGAGATGATCAGTAGGTATCATGTGGCTTCCAAAGGCCTACCTAATGGTATTTATAACTCTCTCTCTTAGAAGGGTTAGAAGGCCTGCAAGAAATTTTTCTTTTCAGAAGGGTCAGCTAGAATGTTCTTTAAGCATAACCCTACTGAGAAAAGTAGATTTATACCATTGTAAGTCACTTAATTTTTTACACTTAAGGTTTGACAAAAGGTATGTATTTTTATCTTTTAAATGGTATATGTTATCTACGAAGTATTAATATAAGGAGTAGATACTATATCTTAGATAAGGGCACCTATGTGATTTAGGATGGGTTTTCCCTCATCTTTTTCTTGGATGGCATTTAAGATATCCAAAAATTGCTATTTTGTGAGATGATAATCTCACTAACCTTTTAATTGTCCTGAGAATCAAGGAGCTTAGTAACAATTCTATCAGAGGTACCTATTTGAGTTTCATATGCATTAAATGCCTTTATCATCTTTTGTAAGAAGTTTAGAATTTGATATTCTATCATGCCATTTATATTCCATTCATAAATAGAAATGGCATTGAATTTTGGTTGAATTAAGGCATTCAGTTGATTTCTTAACTTTAGCTCTGCTAACTATTTTGTATATATACTATAAGAGGATTATTCCAAAGAAGTTCAACAATTTTAGAAGACTGTTCTTGGAATACTTCTTCATTTGAAGTAGGTTCTATGGCTTTATATAAGACATTTATGCTCTATTTCACAAACTGTGGAGTGTCTAAGGCTATAAGGTTTCTAGTAAAGCTAGAAGGATCTAGCCTATTAAGCTATTCCCTAATAGCTTATAAGGATCTAGCCTATTAAACTATTCCCTAATAGCCTATTTACTGGGTTGAGCTAGAGAATTGATAGAGCTTAAACATGGGTATTTCTAAACTTATACTATCTATTGGTTTTATGGGCTCAAAGGAGACTGTGCTTTGGACCTGGCTTTCTAACCTAAATAACTATTTTCCTATAGTATTCAGATGGCCATTAGTAAAGTTATTTGGAGACACTATGTTTTTTAAGATTTTTATAGTTACTAGAGTTACTATCCTAAAGTTGTTTAAAAGGAGAGACTTCTACAGTTTCACTACCAATATGAACTTTGACCTATATAGGAGGAGGATGCTATAGACTAATCATTTGATGTTTCCTAAATTGCACTTTTTTTCTTATGGTGATATTATTTGTGGTTTTGAAACGATATAAGATATTATTTTTAGATGCATAAATTTCAAACCAATTAAAAAAAGATATGGACTTTCTGTTGATGAATAAAATAGTATAAACAAACAATATTGGATCATTTTCCTCTTATTTAGAAAATATTTAAAGAACTAATTTCTTTTTTCTAAATTATGAGGTGCATAAAACTCCTAATGCAATTTTTTTTTTATCTACCTCAATCTCCTTTTCCAAAACATTCAACTCATGGGCTATATTTTCTATTCTAGCTGATACATTGGGAGAATTTAGAGGAGATAGGCTTTTATTCTCAAGCTAAGATTTTGTGTAGACTAGTCTTGACACATTTGAACTATAGTCTACATTTCTCAAGGTAATGGATGGTATATCTAAAGTATAATATATGGGTTGGATTTTATAAGGCAAGTTTATGAAAATTGGTTGATTGATTAGGGATCCACCTGGCCTTTATTTTCGTAAGGTAGGTTTATAATAGAAAGGATTTTAGAGACCTTCTTAGATCTATAGAATTTAAAGATGAAGCATCAGAGAATCTAGAGCTACTAGATACTCTATTAAAGCTATTTTTTACCATTCCATCTTGGTATTGGGTTACTCATTTATTTAGGTATTTGGCATAAGAATTTTTAGTTATCTAGTTTAGGTTGAACAATACCTTAAGGATCCAATCCTCTACTAGGGTTCTCTCTCTCCATTGAATGGATTTTAGTGTATTATATTTGATTTTGTAATATTAGTATGGAGTAATAATGTTTCTCTCTTTAACATTTTTAGAATTTGATGCTTTAAGACTAAAATTCTATTAAGAAGATTTAGAATTATCTAAAAATTCAATGCAATAAATTCAAAATTCTTTGAAGAATTCTATGCAGGATATAATAATCTCACTCACCAGGATGGGTGAACAAATATTTAAGTAGCAAAGAAGTCTTAATTCATCTTTAAGAATATTGACTGTTGACATCAGTGTGTAAACTCAACAAGAATTTATTTGTGTCATTTTTCCTAGTTATAGAACAATAGAGAAACAATGAGGAGAATACTGGAAAAGTGTCTAGGAATGATAAAATAACACTTACAATCCTAGAATCCAGTTAGAAGAAATAAGAAGTTACCACTCAGTATAGCCTAAGAAATTATTTGATTAGGGACTAGGCAAACTCGAATCCCTCATTTAGAATCGAATCTGCCTGTGGATAAGAAAATTAGTTTGGATGTCAATGCTAGTAGGAGCAGACTCATATAATATGAGGCATCCTCATACTGCCTAGGTGCTGAGCATTGTCAGCCTTACTAGTTAATATAGAGATTCCAAGATATATGTATCTAGTTGGATCAATCATATGCAAATACAAACATAATATACACACACAAGGATGTGGCAACAATATATAGGCATAATACAACCATGGCCCCTATACTTGTCACTTTTTGTCTGTTTGACACTTCAACTTATAGTTTTGCCATTTTAATACCTGAACTCGTCAAAAATACAATTTTAAAACCCTAGTCAACACAAGTGGTATGGAATAGCAAATCAGCTTGTGCCATATGTACATGTCATTGACTAATAAAAAATAATAAGTAGAGGTGTTAAACTGACAAAAATGATAAGTACGGGGGTGGTAGATGAACTATGTCATCAAATTAGTGCATTTTATTCAAGTTTAAGTGTTAAAATGGAAAAAATCTAAGTTGAGGTGGCAAACTGACAAAATATACTAATTATAAAGGGCCGAAAATGTATGATGCCCAATATATAATATGCATGATCATGGAAAAATGCATGAGCATGGTAACTTATGATGCATGATCATGATAAAGATGCATTATTATAGCAAACATAATAAGGATGCATTATTATAGCAAACATAATAAGGATGCATGGACATGGTATACATGGCAAGATGCATAAGCATAACATACTTAGATTAACATGACATGATAATTTATTCACAATTATTATATATATATGATAATCAGGGCATAACATGTGAAGAGCATGACATATAATGTAGAAGTATGGCATGTAGATCGCATGTTATATCATGAAGAGCATGACATAATGAATTTATGGTTATAGTATACATATGATGTGATCAATAATGCAGCTCAAATAAACAAATATAATAAATCTTAGACTAAATAGCAAGGGGTCTATATAAAACAAATAAAATAAAATCCTATGGCCAACATATGTATGATCAGGATCACGAGGATCAGTTTGCGTTTATAGCATCGGGGCACACAGGCTAATGGTGACTAATCTACTGGATTTTTGTTTGTTATTATTTGTGGGAGGGTCTGCTTGATTAGGCTTTGTAGATTGGAGTCGCCACCCGACTTGTATCGGGAAGAAGTGAAAAACTCACTTTCATAACCATGGAATTCGGGTTCGAGGGGTAGGAGTTACTTATCGTGTTTCTTATTATACACGTTGCTTATTTATTCACTACTTCACTCTAATTTCAGTTTTATGATGCATTTTACCACATACAAGCATTGGTTAGTTTAAATAAAGTGTGAGATAATTGAATTGACGAGCATTCACCACATTATAGATAAGCAATCAATTAAGCAAGTAGACATGTAAGCAATTAAGTATGTAGCACACAAGCATGCAAGGAATAATCAAAATAAATAAGCAAGAAAATAAGCTAAATAAAATAAAAAAAATGGGGAAAGGGATTAAGGATTACAACCTGAGAGAAAAAAGCCTATTCTAATAAATACATCCAAAATAAAAATAAAAGGGGAATTGGGATTAAGGATTACATTGCCTTAAAAAGCCTATTCTATTAATTACAAAAAAAGGAATAAAAATCCTATTCTAATAATCCTGCAAAACAAAGGTTAGTTTCCATACATGTGCAAGCACACATCACATATAGGACACTCTAATATATTCTATTCATTCATAGTTGGGATAATAAATAAGGGAATAATTAAACACATAAGCAAACAAGGTGCTAATATATGCATGATGCAAGATTTAAAAAGTTGGGTACTATGGTGTGAAGTCATCACTTTTATTATAAAAAATAAGGTTTTCATGATGCAAATACATAAAGAGATAAAGTAAGAAAGTACAAAAAGATGATAAAAGTGATAAATATATTATTGTCACCATGAAAATATTAC
Organism: Mallotus repandus; assembly: GCA_949671775.1. Lineage (NCBI taxonomy): Eukaryota > Viridiplantae > Streptophyta > Magnoliopsida > Malpighiales > Euphorbiaceae > Mallotus > Mallotus repandus. The sequence goes on from CATIWM010622104.1 coordinate 10,111, forward strand.
CTTTATGATGAAAATAATAAATTTATCAAGAAAAGTAATAAAAATAATAAAAATGCAATTAATATGATTAAAAATAACAAAATGCAGAATTAAAAAAATACTAAAAGTGGCAAGGATGTCATTCACTATAAAATATCTGTTTTATGATGAAAATGACAATTTTGCCCCTAAAAAGCATAAAGACAACAAAAATCACAAAAGACAATAAAAATAATAAAAATACAGCAATATTAATATACATAAATAAAAATGCAGAAATAAATAAATTAAATTGATAAAGATGATATTTTTACCATAAACATGTAAGTTTTATGATAAAAATACCAAATTTACCATAAAAAGTATAATTATG
>CATIWM010622114.1:0-29022 GCA_949671775.1 Mallotus repandus
ATATATTTATATTCAATAAGAGCTAAACTCTATATATTTAGTGTTGGATTGTTCATATTATGCCACCTAATGTACTATAAAAGGATTTTGAATTTGAATTTTATATATGAAGAAAATATGTGTTAGAAAAGTTTTACCTTCTCGGAGGTCCATTCAATTCGAATTTTAAATTAGTCAAAATCTTTATAATTACTGGATACTAGAGACATTAGGAAAAAAAATTGTGCACATCTTAAGTGAATCAGTCCATGATTATCACCAACTAAACATATTGAGATATACATTTAAACGAATTGGTCACTCGGGAAGCATGCATGTATATGGTATTTAAGACAAAACTCATTTCTTTACATATATGTATGTATTATGATATATAGTTGACTACAATTATTCATTAATTTATTTTAATTAATAAAAATTAAATAATTTAACTATTAACATACTATACAACAGAAAATTTGTTTTTTTTGGAAACCTTGTTTTTCTTTTTCATATCATATGAAAATTAATTTACAAATAAAAAATGGCAGGAATTTACTTTCTTTACTCTTTATAATATCTCTAAAGACAAGGGAACACTATATCTCTCACTCATTGATTGATTATCTATTTTTTTGGGAAATAATTGATTGCCTATTCATTAATATAATATAACATGATTATATAAATAAAGAGTTTTCCTAGAATGAATTATTATCCCTACATTATAATGATTTAAATCATAAAAATATAGATATGGATGGGGAATTATAGACTGATATAGAGTCCCTCCTCAATGGATTTGGAGGCTATATCTTTTGGGGTACAATGCTCTCATAAAGGGAAGGTGTGTTCAAAGCCATCAATGAATTTGATTGGGATGTTTTTGCCCATCTTCATTAATCAAATTAGTTGAAAGCTAAACGAGAGGCTGCCATATATATGAACACTAAGCTACCAAAGAAAAAAAAAAGAAAATTGCAGAAAGCAGCTAATCTGAAAAGGACAGTGCTATTAAGTAGACAATTCAATCACTTTTCTATCTATATATTTTTTTTTTTTGAGGAAAAATAGAACCTTCATTACTGAAGATCAAATAACAGTGCTTGAACAATAAAAGAAGGAGGGTGCTGAATCCACTCCCTTGATTCTGCCACTGAATTTGCTCCCCTAGCTAACAAGTGGGCGATCGAATTCGCAGACCTAAACACAAAACGAAAATGTAATTTGCCAAATTGGCTTAATATTTGCTTACAATCATCTAGGATAAGATTAAAGGAAGTCTGTCCAACTTGACACCGAAAGCTGTCCACTACTTGCTTGGAGTCAAGTTCGACAATTAAATTGTCAAAACTCAATCTCTTTAACCAACTGAGGGTCTCTTTCCTATCTATATTATTCATCGAGTTTTGTAAGATGCATTTTACAAGTACAAGTCTAATTAAATTCTAGATACTAGCAAAAGGTCCTCATCATTTCTTTTTTAATTTAGTGTTATAAGTTTCTAGATATTAAAATTTCGAATTCTTAATTAACTTTATTAAATTTTATTATAATTTTTTGCGCTTTAAACTCATATTATATATAATATTTTCAAAGCTTTTAAATTTTTTCATTCAAATATTTTCATTAAATTAAATTATTTTTCATTAAATTGATTTTATTTTGTATAGTATTCAAAGATAATAAAGTTGTATATCTTTAATACTCTACAAATCAGTGAGTACTTTGCCCTGGCCCCCTCTGCTGAAGTTCCTGTGTCGCTCAATTTAATTTACAATCATTTTTGCTTTAATTCAATGAAGTTAATTGTCTTTTTTTTTTTTATTAAAAGAGGTCATCTGATATAGATTTTGGTGGCCTGCATATAAGGGGCAGCCCTCCTCTTTTAAATCAATAATAACATGAATCGAATCTTACATTTTAAAATACTTTTAAAGAGAAGTTACCATTTGACTACCCTAATATCAATAAAGCAAACTAGAAAGATTATTGTATATATGTCCAAATTGGCTCTGTGCTTGTCTAGTAATCTAACCTGATGATTCTTGCACTCTTTCTGGCACTTTTGCTTGGTACTTTTGCCGTTTGGACCGCATATTATGCCTTTATACATGTGATTAAAAGGAGAATCATTACAAAATTTATTTGAATATGCATGTTCTTTGCTATAAACCCACAAACGTCTAAGTCATCTATTTATCATCATCATCATCGTATGCAGATTTTCAGCCTCTTGGTGGAGATTCCTGCTCTTATGCGACAACAATTTGCATATGGTAAAGATGCAGCTTCATTTGATGAATATGAATATGTATTATTGAACCTAATGCAGTGCATTGGATTCCACCAGATCCCTTTATATATATATATATATAAACAATTTCTAGAACAGAGATGAGTGCGTGATTCCATTAATAATATCTTTTAGAAAAATTAAGTGGGGTTTTAAGGATTGTAATTATGATTATTGCGATGGAGATATTCACGCGATGAACCACCAGATGATTTACATATATAAGAGCGAGTTGAAGGAATATTTCAGTAATTAATTTTATTACTAACCATGATTATATATTGGACAAATTTTGATATATATATTTGAAACCATTCTATTAATATTCTAAATTTAATGCCATATATATTAAACATTTTGGTAGGAATAAAGATTTCCCCTTGTTTAAAAATAAAGATTTCCCCTAGTTTAACCTAACATACTTGTGCTACAAAAATGACGAGAAGGAATTGATACAACCGTTTGTTTGATAATTTAAAAGATATAAAATAAATAAATTCAACCCACTTATCCACCAACATTCCACCCTCAAAATTTAAACTATAATCATAAAATTTTCAATTTTAACAAAACTATTATAGAAAATAATCATTGAACTTTTGTTTTTTGAAAGAAATAATTATTAGATTATACAGAATGATCCCTCAGCTAGCCTTACTCATTAAAATGTTCGAACCTCAATCCTACAACAGCACAACTTTTGATCATTTGAACTGCTTTAAGTTAGTATTATTATCATTATTATTATTATTATTATCTTCCTTCAATTACATATAGCTTGCGTTCATGTGACGTGTAGCATTGCGTATATGTGATCTAATGTTTTGTATATATTTATTGGTACCTTACTCTAAGAAAGTGGATCCTTATTTTATAATTGGATTTTGCAAGGCATGATGATTTATACACTGAAAGGATGGTGAGATCGATGAGATGAACAAATATAGTGTTATTGGTAGGACAAGGTCGCACTATGATACATTATGATAATATTCTTTTCTTTTCCTTTCTCCACCAATCATAAACCATTGGTAATTTTTTTTATTCCACTTCTCAATCATGATTCTTTAAAATTTTGAATCCATTATATGTATATCTCTTTCTTTTACTAGCTTGTTGGCAATTCTTTTCTTTTTAAAAAAAAAAAAAATAATTCGCCAATGAGAAATAGTCAAGTGGTCGTTTCTTTATAAAGACATCTTAAAATATAAGGTTCAAATCTATCATTGTTAAAAATGACTGTCTTCTATTGTGTAGTCTATTAATACCTACATCATATAAATTCTTTATTAATTATGAAAAAAAAAAATAATTCAATTGTTTTAGAATCCACCTCATTAATTTATCTTTAACGTGCTCAAATTGTTTTAGAACCTAACATTTCCATTTTATAGATAAAATGTTAATAAACAACTTTAAGAACAAAAACAAAAGGCAAAAGGTACAATCAAGTTTCTAAGATTTAGCTTGAAGAACTCTTTTATTCCTATGTTTTCAAAGTACTACTTTTAGCCTCTAAAAAAGAATGTTGTTTTTGCATAATTGTTAATGAGAAGTAAAATGAATATACGTCCTTCAATAAGCAGGGCTGGCTTAAGATTATTTAGACCCTAGGCAATTGTTTTTAAAAAATATCAAATCATTAATTTAATTATTTTAAAAATAAAACAGTGTTAAAATTAAAGAAATTAAAAAATAATTTAGCATTAATATATAATAAATTTTTGTGAAATTTTTTTTATTGAAAATCAAAAGATAGAAAATTTGAAAATTAAAAAAAAATATCTCATAAATAATTTGTCCAAAAAAAATTTAAAAACAAGGCGATACAAGTTGTATCACTTTGTTTTTCAATTTTTTTGAACAAATTATTTATTAGTTGAACTAAGAAAAATAAGAGATAAAAAATTTAAATATATAATATTTATATTTTTATAAAATTAATTAAGAATTTTTTCTTTGAATTATTGAATATAATTAATAAAATCATGATAGAAAACACATTTTTTTTATTAAAATTGTCACTTTATTACTTCATTTATATTTTTCTTTATTATTGTAAAATAAAATTTATTTCACATATTTAATATTAATTATTTGTAAAATAAAATGATTAATTTTTTACAAAATATAATAGATTGAAAATTTATTTTAACATATTTGGATAAAATTTATAAAATACTAATATAAAATTATATATATATATATATATAGGGTCCATTTGTGGAACCTTATTTTCTTGGGGGCCTCAAGCATAAGCCTTAGTGGCCTATGACTTGAGCAGACCCTGTCAATAAGTTGTATATACAAAAATAATATTTAATAGTTTAATTTTTGACATATTTTACCATAATATTTTGAATTTTTAAAATGTTCTAAACATCCCATGGAACATCACCTTTTAATTGCCAAAGTTATTGTCCTAATTACATGACAAAGGAATGGAAGAAGTAAAATGTTGTGTAGGTACCCTTCACTTGCCTAGCTCAAATGGTAAGGTAAAGGTTCCATGGATTTAATCTCTAATGACACCATATTAAAACTCTTGAATTTTGATGTGCCAACTAGGGAAAAATGACAATTACTCTATCCACACCACTTTGAGTTAAAAGTAGTGTGGATAGTGTGATGCTACTTTGATGGTGTTTCATTCTCTGATCTTGGATCTTATATTGCTAACATAATGTGTGTGTGTGTGTTGCATATAAACCACTCCGCACTTAACAAAATCACCATAGTTTTGTTAAGTGGCGTGTGGTTTTCCTATGCGGTGTGTGTTATGTGTATTTATCAAAATAATAATAATAATAATAATAATAGTTAATATGATATATAGATATATATCGCGATAGATATATAGATAGATAGTATAGTACAATATGATATATATATATATATATAGTGTAATCTCAAATGGTTGTTAAAAAAAAATAAAATGTTGTGTAGGTTTCAAATATTAGGGACCATAGGGCTGTTTTCCATTTTTGGCAAAAAAAAAAAAAAAGATATTATCAAATTGTGGTGGTTTTGAAATAAATTACCAAGTAATGGTAAAAAAATAAAAATAAAAATTTATAAATTCGTTCTACCAATCAAATTGCAGAATTGTTAGAGAACAAAAATTTCATGCAGTAATCTGCCAATCGTGTTTTTTGTTATTAAAAAAAAGAAAAAATGTGTAAATACTCATTTGAAGTTTTACTCTAAATGTTAATATATCATTAACGTTATTTAGGGTTTTAATACATCATTAACATTTCAAAAATGGAGCGCATAACCCCTCGAACATTAAACACCTGTCTATGTGGCAGCTAGGACCCATAACTCATGAGTATAACTTTTTTTTAGTATAATTAAGTCCTCTAGATTAATAAAAAAAATTAATTTTAAGGGTTACTAACAAACAAAATTGATAAATTTTTTTAAAAATATCTATATAACATAATTATAAAATTTTAAAAATTTTTAAACCTATAAAATATATTTTTTAATTTTTTCTTGAATTTAAAAAATTTTTGTAGTCCCATTACATTTTTTTCCCTAAAACTATACTTATTTTGAACCTATAACCACTTCTGACTATGTAGGATAGTTTAAGACTACACTCAAAGCTAACTTTTAAATTTTGCGTGTTAAAAAAATTACTAATTAATTAAAAAATGTATATTATGATAACTTAATTAGCATATCACATTGTTTATATTAATTTTTGGGACTAAAAAAATTTAATTTTAACAATTGAATAAAAAAATTTTATTTATCGCTTATTGTGTATAGGTTTAAAAATTTAAACTAATAAATAAAATTTAAAAAATTTTTAGTCAACCATTGAAATTAAATTTTTGAGTTAATTATCAATTTGCTATTTATATTAATGAATAAAATTGGATTTGAAATATATATCACTTAATTGTAAAGTTTTTTAAATTCAAGAAAAATTAAAAAAATATATTTTATAGGTTTAAAAATTTTTAAAATGTTATATTTATGTTATATAGATATTTTAAAAAGTATTTGTCAATTTTTTTTGTTAGTAACCCTTAAAATTAATTTTTTATTAATCTATAGGACTTAGTTATACTAAAAAAAATTACAAGACTTAATTGTACTCATGAGTTGTGGGTTCCAACTGCCACATAAACATGTGTTAACGTTCGGAGGGTTATGCGCTCCATTTTTAAAACGTTAATGGTGTATTAAAACTCTAAATAACGCTAATGACATATTAGCACTTCAGGTAAAACTTTAGTAGAGTATTTGCACATTTTCCCTTAAAAAAATAATAAAAGCTGCAAACCACCAGGAGGCATAGGCTAAATGCCTATAGCATCCAAGAAAATAGGGCCTCACAAATGGGTATATATATATATATATATATATATATATAACCATAGGCAGCCAAGGATCTAAGGGGTTGTTGTTCAGAGCAAAGGATGCAGAGATGATGCAAATCACAGTGCCAGTCTCACGCTCCAATCACAAGCTAGACACAGAGGTTATCGGACTAAGATGCAGCCATCGATTTCACAAAGTTTCTGATGTGTAGGATCCTAAGAAGATCTTAGGCAAGCATAAAACATATGTTATGTTACTTAAGAAGAAGAAGAAATGCAAAAAATAAAGAAAAATTTAAAGAATAGAAAATAAATAAATCTTTAAACAGAAAGCAGATTAAAAGCATAACAAATAAAAATTTAAACATAAGATCAAGTTCTTACATAAAGCTTTACTTTGTTGATCTGAGATAGGGGAAAATACATAAGTTCTTTAAATCTAGAAAGCAAAGAGATTACAGGTAGATTGTACTTAAACTTTTGTAATTGAGTTACAATTTTTTAAGCTAAGAACTAAACTTTACTCAGAGAGGAAAGATAAGCTTTTTGACTCTCTGTTTTCTTTACAAGTGTTTTTAGCCTTAAAAATTGTGTTCTGCTCCTCAGTGTAGGAGAGAGCTTCTTGATATAGAGGGCTGGAGGAGGACTGCTGAAGCACGAGAGAGATTCTTCAAGATATGAGAGGGTCCTGATGTCTCCGTGATTGGAGGAGGGTTCCAGCTATCATCTGTCTTTAGTGGATGGTTGTCTTGACTTTACTGAGAGTACTCCCACCAAGTCTTGAAAATGGAACCCGGGGCCTCAACCTTGTGGAGTGATGGAGTGGAGTGGGACCTGAGCTGAAGCAGGAGCGGAATATTTGACATAAAAGTCAAATTTTCCTGATGGCTATCCAATAGTGTTCCATGTGTCCGAAGGATGCTAACCTAGAAAGTAAATTTTTTAATTAAAATACTTTTTTTTACAAAGGCCCTAACTTTTGCATGGGTTGTCCAAAAGGATTTTCAACCCATCGAATTCAGAGGAAAAATAAATATTTACAGGGCTTTACAAAGTTAAATAAAATTTTATAACTTTACAAGCCTATGGGCTTAATAGATGGAAAAGTTCCAAAGCAATCATCTTCGTTGTCATTACCCAAGTCGATGAAGGGCTCTGAATCTTTAGACATATTGGAATTGGTAGAAGAAGTAGTCCTGGACTGGACTAACTGTTGTATGATATTGAAGTATTCTTCTTCTGTTCTTGCAGCTGCGAGAAGAGCACTAGCATGAGACTTTTGAGCAAGGAAGTTAGACTGGGAGGGAGAACTTCCAAGATATCCATGCTTTTGGAGCCATTCTGCAATTACAAACTTTGAAATTTTTTCTGGAACTTTATAGGAATTCCATCATTTTACTTTAAACTTTCTTTGGAGAATTATAATGCCATTATTGTTTGAATAGTCAAGGTACTATTGGGAAACCCAAGGGACGAAGAACTTGATGCAATAAAGGCATAAGGGAGGGAACTTTTTCTCAAGGGAAGGAGGTTTGTAATGTTTTTTGAAGAGTTGAAAACCATTACGGATGTCAGAGGGGAGGATGTCTGGGATAGGACCATAATTATTCCACCATCTGGTGAACCATGCAGGGAAATTTGATATATTAGCATCATCACTGAGGAAGAATAACCAGGAATGAGTTCTATAACTATTTTGGATGAGGAAGGTATTAAACCATACCTGTTCGTAATTCCAATAGGAAAAAGTTCGGCAGAAGTTTAACTTGGTTTGGAAATTTATAGGGGATGCTTTTGGTTTAGAGAGCTCTTGGCCCCATTCTTTAGGATGACGGACTTTAAGAATTTTACAGGTTGAATAAGAAGGGTTAGGGGAGCCTTTATGGTAGAAGAGTTTGAATTCTGCGGAGCTCGTAAATTCTAAAACAGTTTGATAAAATTCTTGGGATTTAGAAAGATTCCAAGGTTTATAATACCAATTTTTTGGAAAATAATTTTGCAGAGTATAGAAAGAATTTTTATAATAAAAATAATCTTCAATAGTTAAAATATTTTAAAAAGTGGTTTTTGAAAAAGATTCAGAAGCTTTAATGACTTTAGATTGTGATAAAATAATCTGTGAACTTTAAATTAGTATTTTATATATTTTAATGCTAAAACATGATAAAATAATTTTTTATTATATTATATTTTCTTGAAAATTAATTTTTTTTTAAATATGTGAAATAAATTTTATTTAAAGATAATAAAATGAAAATATAAATGAAGTAATAAAATGATAATTTTAATTGAAAATGTGTTTTTAACATGATTTTATTAATTGTATTCATTAATTTTTCTCTCTTATTTTTCTTCATTGTATCTCCTTATTTTTTAATATTTTTCAAACAAATAATCTATTGGATAATTTTTTTAACTTTTAATTTTTTCTATTTTTTTTTTTCGAACCATAATTTTTTTTTCTATCTTTTGAGTTACATATATAGGTGCAGTTATGAAGCAGGTTTGCCATCATTGCAGAAGTAGTGATTGACATAAGCAATTACATAAATAGGTACAGTTAAAGTATTAAAATTTCCTTTTTTTTTATAGAATTTTCTATTTCATATAAACTTCTCACAATCCTTTTTTTTTTAAGCAACTTCTCACAATCCTTTTTTTTTAAGCAACTTCTCACAATCCTTTAGAAATTCATTTCAGCTGATTCTTCTTCCTCTAAATTTAAAATATGTATAGTAAAATTTATATCATATTATATAATTAGTAATTCTAGTATATGCTTGATTTTTTTTATGTAATATAATATATTTTTGGATGTAGTTTATTATTTTTACATGTAGATTTATACTTCATTAATTTTTAATAATAATAACAATAATAATTTTGACATTTTAAAATTAATTTATTATTAATTTTAAAATGTCAAATTATTATTATTATTAACTATTTGCACCAAATGCAAATAATAGCATGGTATATATTTGTGCCAAATTAAAAAAGAAAAAACTATTTTGAATTGTAATGTAAAAACAAATTATATATTAAAACTGCCACATCTTTCATCCAATTCCGTCACTTTGGCCTCCCTTGCCACATAGGAAAAAACACCACAAATGGTAATTTTTTTTCTAATCATCACAAAAGGGGATTTTTTCTTAAAAAAAAATACCCTGATTTGGTAAATGTTTTCTTATTTTTCCATAAAATGACAAAAAGCCAGGGACTATAAATATTTTTCTAAAAGAATGGGGACCACAATGATTAATCCGCTAAAATTAAGGGATTTCAACGTTTTTTTTTTTTTTTTTTAATTTTAAAATCATGTAGAAAACACAACGCAAGACCTAAATCCAAAATCAGAATTCATCTTCCCAGGGGGCCAGGCCAGATGAAAATATTACAGGCTTATGTTTTGAGACCCAAAACTAATGACTCTGACCCTCTCAAACATTGTAGCTCAAGATTAGGGCAATCACCTAGGCTACGCTCGTGAAAGATGAAACCATCCCATCACAAGACAATATATTGCATTATTATTATTATTATTTTTTTTTTGTAAACTTAAAAGAGCAGGCAAGAATTAATAATTGAATCCACAATTTTTATTTTTGCAAACTCCCCTTTATTAAATTCAGTTAAAATTAATTTTATATATCAATGATGACAGACTCAAAAGCTATGACATTTCAGAATGTTCTTTAAAAAAAGTAATAACTAAATTTCTCCCTCACTACACTATAAATATTAATTTTGTCATTTGATTATTGAACGCTTCGCTTTGTCAATGTTTTTGTGATAACAATCGTTCATATGCATTCAATCATAGAGCTCGAGATTATACTTGGCTGGTCTTTTGATTTGGGACATAGTCAGACAAATTTGCTATCTTCTTTCATCAGATTGAACAAGCAAATAAAGAAAGAAACAGAGGTTGTTCTTTAGAATACTAGTTATTAACATGGCATGTGCTTTAGCTACATATTATGCTGGAGCAAAAGGGAAAACTACATTGGGCCTAAAACTCATCAGCAATTGTCCATGTCATATCATTCTCAAATATCCAATGGCAAACTTCAATCTTTCCTGGACCTGAGCCCAAAGCGAAGAAAGCACCATGAGAAGAGCCCCAAGCAGAAGTATCCAGGTGACATATAGCAACACCATGGTTGATCTTCGCCTTGCTGTTCGGTTCCAAGATATCTGCTTCGTAAACCCGAACTTTTGGAACAGAGTGGCAGTAGTATAGCAAGTAAGGATACAAGCTCTGGTGACATGAAACTGATTCCGTCACCTTGCCACCGTTGATCGCTTCCACCTTTCCTATCATAATGTCTTTCTTTGATCCATTCACGTTTTGGGTTGTTCGGACCGTTGCTTTTCGGCCTAAAACAGAAGTGGCGAAATCGATCGAGTCCTCTGCTGAGCCTACACAGCGCTTGGTCTCTCCGCGACTGGGTGCTCTCTCGCATTCCTTGAGCGCATCCAAGATTATGGTCTCCATCGCTGGATTATCATTGGCGTTAAATATTTCTTTCAACTGAGCTATTTGAGCTGTAGAAAATGGCAATTTTGAATTGATTGATCGAGGCAGAAATGACCTTTTCGGCATCTTGTCTCTAATGTCTGGCATTGGCATAACGTTCCCTTCCTTCAACATTGATTCACGAAAGAATTTTCCAGGCTCCACCCACTTCTTGGCTGCAACCATATTTGCTAAATTTTCAGAGCTGACATTGTACCTCGCAAAAGTGACAACTCGTTTCGCGTATTGCTTGAACTCTGTTGGTACCTGTCCATACGTATTGAATCCGATGCTCTGCCCCTGCGCTCCCTCGCCATAGCTGGTGAAGTTTTCTTCATTGCCGCTGAAATAATTGGCGAAATCTACTTTCTCTTCGTCTGAATCTTTGGCATAAGATTTAAATTTATTTACACCGGCTCTGTAACTGGTGAAGCTTTCTCTACCAGCATTTCCTCCATCGCCATAACTCTTAAAATAGCTCCGGAAATAATTCCCATCCAAAGCATAAGTCGTGAAGGTGTCATTAGCTTCGTGACCATTCTCACCATAATTTGTGAAATTAGATTCAGCTAGATTAGTGCCCACATCATATCTATCAAACTCATTGCGGTCACGATCTCCATTCTTCCCATAACCAGTGAACCACTTAACGCCAAGATTCGCATTCTCTGCATATTTCTTGAATGTGTGATCTCTTCCTTTAGCAGTATCGGCATAAGAAGTGAATAACGCACTTTGAAGATTTGCATGCTCGTTGTACTTCTTGAACTCTCCTTCACCTCCACTAGCACCAGTGCCGTATGTGTTGAATTTGTCGTCAGCAGTGTTGGCCCCAGGAGCATATTCAGAAAACTTGTCTCTATGATCTTGCGCATTGCGGCTGTACCTTCGAAACGTGTCTTGGGCTTCGTTTTGACCAGGTGAGTAGTTCTTGAACGATTGTACTCCACCAGGACGACTTGCGTTACCGTAATTGACAAAGTTGGGGTGGTCACAGTAGGTGGTAAAGTTGGAGTCGTTGTCATGCTCGACGAGACTAGGGGACAAGTCAGCGAAGCAGAAGAGCTTAGCGGAGGAGCAGAAGGCGGGGAGGTGAGTGGAGAGGGCGTTTCGAGCTGCGAGTTGCGCAAAAGTTGCCGAGCTTACTGCCTCCAATGGAGAGGCCTTGGATAGAAGGAATGGAGACACTGGTGTGTTGATGTGGTTGCTCCAATAACGCTTCAATGAGGCTTTCGGAGTGAATGGATTCTCCTTGGGAGTTGACTCATTAGCACTGGCAAGATTCACCTGTAAAGCCAAAAAAAAAAAAAAAAACCATGAGATGTGTGCCTGCTGATTAAAAATGTAGATAGATAGAGAAACGTAACGAGAATAGAAGATGTATAAATGCATATATGATTAAAAAATGAGAGAAGCAATAATGAGAGAAGGAAGACAATATTGGCACCCATGAAAGTGTGAGAGTGAGAGGGTGAGGCTTTTAAGAGTAATGAGAAGAGTGTATATATATTGGTGGGATTTTGAGGGGAGGGAGAGTGAAGGTGGGTTGTGTATTCTTTTCAACAAATTAATGGAAGATCTAATCTTGGAGAGCTTTACTGGTGCGTTGTCAGTAGGCTATGTATATTCTAGGAGAACGCCTGACTGTCGGGCAAGCAACAGCAGGAAATAAATAATACGTAAGAGATTGATGTATCTTTCTTTGATCAAGATAAAGATAAAGAGTTGTTTAGTCTGTCTAGAATGGTTGGTTTGATTGAAAGTAATGTATGATTTTTTAATTCCTTTAACTCTTTCATTTTAAGTCAAGAAATTTAGCCATCTAAACTAATTGTTAAAAAAAAAAAAAACAAGATAAGAGTTTGATATTTGATCCAATAGTTTTTTATACCAATTTCTTATAATATTTGACTCAACATATTACAGTGAATTGCTAAATTTTTAATAATTCCATTGTATACGTTGGAGTTGGGAAATTTTCTAACGGTAAGTCTTATAACCTAATAGTTACAAGTGCTTCAAGGTACTAAAGGAATCTGTGGTCTAGTTCCATCCTCCTCCATTATATATATATATATAGAAAAAAAAAATATTATTAAATAAAATACTAATATATTTTTCGATATAATGACCCCAATTTTCGTTCTCAATATCTCAATATGCTTTGTTACACAAACTAATTACTATACAAGATATTAAATTACCTGAAGTTCCATAGGAATATGTAAATTTTGATAAAAAACAATAAAAAAGTACTTAAGAATTATAAGTACCCGATATTATATGATATTATATGCACGGAGATCTTTAAGAATTTATATATGAATCTTAGCTAGCTTCTTGATTAATTAACTTCATATGTTATCACATGCATATTGATGACATTTATTTTTTTAATTATTAGTATTTAAAATTTATTTGACTTTAATTAATTTCGTTCGATTCGAATAAAATCATGAGAACGGTAAATTTTTTTTAACAATTAATTTAAAGTAATTATATATACTACAATTTAAACTTAAAACATCATTTAATTGAGAACAACTTTCTATCAACTAATTTTAATGGTTGTTAGTTGTATTTATTTTTAATTAACTTCTTAATAATTAGCCTCATGTTTAGTCATATGCTATCACATTTCTCAATACCGCGTTCCTTGAAAAAAAAAAAGTTTCAATTAACAGACATGAATTGCTAAATCTTAGAAGAATTCTGATTCCAAATGTTTTTGTTTAGATTGATGGCACCAAAACTAAATATGGCTGCCATGGAAGTGTTTACCTCAAATGGAACAAAAAATGGAGAACAACCAAACCAGCCATGAGGTGATGGGATGGGAACCAGGTTGTGAAATTGGAATTGGTGGTGATTTTTTTTTACATAAACAGATGTAGTATGTTAGTTTGTTGGAGAGGAAGAGAAGCTGATGGGGTTTGAATTCACACCAATTGCACCATTTTGATGGGTGCTTACCACCAAAAATAAAAAATCTTGATGAATTGGTGGCGGTGAAAGGTGATAACTCGGAGGATGGTGGCAAATGAATATATTATTTAATTTGATATGTTATGGTGGACGAGCATGTGTTAATTTTTTAAAATTATATTATTTATAGTTTTTGACTAAATTTTTTTATTTTTATCTTTTCATATTTTTATAAATGTTTTTTATTTTTTATTTTAACGCTATATTTTTTTCTCTATATTTTCAATGAAATCTATCACTAACTATAATAAAATTCACAAAATTGACCACATTAATAATGGATTTTAACAACAAAGAAAGTTTTTTCTTCGTCCTTTTCTTTTTCTAGATTTTATTTTTGAATTTGTGTTTGTGATACTATAGAGTTGATAGAATTTTTATAATTCATGATTTTTTTTTTAATTTGATGAGTGTCATTTTTTTAGTTATTGGCATTTGGGTGATTATTGAATTTTATTTTTTTCTCATTTTATTTTTGAATTTATCTTTATAGTATTATGAGTATTGATAGATTTTTACTAATTCATGGATTCTCGTTGATTTGATTAGTGTATGTTTTAATTGTTTCAGTTGTTTTAGTTGTTTCAATTATCTTTGATAAGCGTTATTTGTTATTTTATTTTGTTGTTTTAGTTGTTTTGATTATTTTAATTGTTTCGGTTATTTTTTGATACATGAAAACAAGCCGTGTATTTTTGAAATAATTATGTCGAATATAGTAATATTTTGAAAGAAAAAAATCAACCACATTTTTAAACATTTCCATTTTTTTGTCAAAAAAAAATTTCTTTTTTTTTTTTGCATAAAATTTAACTAATTAAATAAAGGAATTGGGATGTGAGCGGATAGCATTATGAGCTGGCATCCAACCTAGGTAATATTTAAAAAATAAAATAAAATGTTGTTCATTATTAAAAAAGATATCAATAAATAAATTAATTATATTAATAATAATGTATAAATAATGACACCCAAAACTATTAATATTTTGGATCTAAGTTATCAATATTTCAAGTCTATTCGATTTTAATTATTTCGATTTGATCCGAATAGAACTCTAAAGAGGTAAAGGTAATAACAATTTTTCAAATACTAATTCAACGTGATTGTGTACAATAAAACTTGAATTCAAGACTAAACTTAAGCTAGAACAATTATTTTTGATATTTTAATTAATCAAACACAATAAATTATTATTACCCCTCATTTGGTAAATCACCATGAGTGAATCATTCAATTCCAATCTCAAATAATAATTTATTTTCATGTTATAATCCCTTTAAATTAAAAAAATATTTTTTTAAAAATTGCCTCTTAATTTTATTGTTCAAATCGAAGAATTAAGAATAAAAGTTTCCAGTCGTTTTAGATTAAAAGTGTTAAACAAGTAAATTTTGTTTTAGTTGATAATGATATACTTTATTATTTGTACTTGTGTTAAATAGGATGTGTTCAGTAATCACTATTCCTTAAAGGTATTTTAAAATGTAAAATTTAAGTTGCAATCGTCGATTTGTATAATGGATTGTCATTTATTATGCAGTATATTAATGCTTTAAATCATATGATCTCCAATTAATAAAAAAATGATGTGTATCATTTCTTTTTTTTTTTTTTTTGAAATATGATGTGTTTACATTTCTAAATATGAAATTTTGATAAATTATGATTACATTTTAAAATATTTTAAATGTTATTAAAGTTAAGATTGTAAAATATCCCCTAAAAAAATGTAAAATATTATTCAATTTAATTAACGAATGAGTGGTGAAATAATTAATATAAAAATAATGTGATATGTAATAAATATTTTTGTAATATCTCTATCCAACCTATTACTATGCACACGACTGATTCGGAGTTTACCCGAATAACATATTTGCGACATTTTGTAGGCAGATACTTTCTTCCTTCGTGTTCTTCAACTCATCTCTTTTGAGGCATTGTAAAAAAGACTGTTAGAACAGTGAGTATTTTAGAGGCTTTGAGGCGTGATAAAACACTATCTTTAAGGTATTGATTGTCCATACTAATTTGCTACATGGTTATAAACAATCTACCTTCAGGATACAACAAAGCCCTAGAATTCAATGATAGCAAATTCAATGAATTTTGTAAAGAATTTCTGTATTATTTGGTTGAATATTTGCAGAGAAAAATTAGAAAAGAAAAGAATACGTTAATCTTAATTAAATGGCACTTAACTTGTTATATAAATAACAGACTTCTGCAGTTAATAAACAACCTTTCAAAAGATTGTGTCTGTTAATTAATTAAAAAATAATAATTAATAAATTAACTAACTGCATTTAGGGCACTTAAATTAATTATGTGTCTGTGCCAAGTGTCCAATGTGCTTTTGCTACTAAATTTGAAATATATAATTATATTTATATATTAATTTATTTATTTAATTATAGTCCAATGTCCAATGTGCTTTTGCTACCAAATTTGAAATAAATTTGGTTTCCCTCTAATTTCTCTTAAAGCAATAGTTTATGTGTACCCTACAAGATAAGGGACACAAAACCTCTTCCCACAAACAATGTGGGATAACCCTTCATTCAACCAACTAATATACAAGCTACATATAACAAAGACCACATGCCAAGGGGTCACCAAACACTTTTCTTGCGCCTTATGCCATCAAGTAATGGTAGATTGGCGGAGGAATAGTCTTCTCTCGATCCCACTCTTCTCAAGGCATTATAAATTATTTTGTGTGAAGCATGAACTAGTGGCTAAGCTTAACTCTAACATTTTGGGGCCAAATTAAAAAGCACTTGAACAATAAAAAATCTAAAAAAAAATCTCCTTTAACAACATTATCTTGACTAACATTAACTAAGTTCAAGAAAAAAAAAATTGTGGACAACTTACAGAGTAGCAAGTAAAATCATCCAATCTAGAATGCTACTTTACGTTTCTTTGAGACCTTGAGGTCATCAATAATATAATCTGAATCAAAAGTTTCAGCAATTTAATTTTCAATATGAATCACCACGCTATTATTCTTCCATTTCATTACAGAGTCTTGTCTTTACCATTTTCATTGTTGAAAAGGCTTGTTCTATTGTAGTTGTAGAAACTGGAAGAGTCAAAATAAGATGAATCAATCTATCAAGTAAAAAATAGACCTCTACTAAATTTAGATAAAGTAGAAAGATTCATCAATGTTGGATTATGAGGAGCGTCAAGAATAAAATGTTGAAACTGAAATCTCAAATTAATTTTCTCTTGTTCAGTAAAGTCTAGAAGATAATATTTCTCCACAAGCTTGCAAATATCATTAGTATTGAATGCTTTATAAGCACCATTTAGGAATCAAACATGAGCTAAGAGTTAAAAGCTCTATTGCTTCCTCACTGAATCTACTAGTCAATTCTTGCAATTATTTGTCTATAGTAACAAGAAATATTTCTACCCTATAATAATGCTTTAATGTCATTTGATGTAGTTGGTGACGTGCACGACCTCGATGTGTTGTAGAAAAAGCATCGAAATCTGGAAAACCTGTTTAAGAAGATCACCCAACCATCCATTCTCTTAAAAAATGAATTAATAGTTTTTGGCTTAACCATGATAAAACCTAAAACATTTAAAAAATCATTAAAACATTTAAAAAATCATAAGAATAGCACTTGCCATCAAAGTATAACAAAATTTAAATATAATAATAATAATAATAGTAACAGAGAAAAAAAAGATGAATTCCGAGTTGAAATAGATCAAAATTAGTAAAAGAATTCAATTATGTAACATTTCTCTAATTAAATAAACAAACGATTAACAATTAATTAAATTCAATTAACCAACAAAATTAACAAAAATAATGGTTTTAATTTGAACTCACTTTAAATAACAAGATAGATTGAAGAAGGCTAGAAGAGCCCTTCCACTTTTATTAACTTTTTCGATTATTCTATGAACTAGTGAAGAAAGTTTTGAAAGAGACACTTTTATTTTATTTCCTCTATTGGAAACGTAGTGGGTAAGTTAAAAGAATAGTTTTGGTAGCTTAAAAGACTTTTTAATTAGAAGTTTTAGTCTTAATTAGAAGTTTTAATCTTACATGCTTGTTAACTTAAGATAAATGAAAGTCAAGCAAGTAATTGAATAAAAATTAATTACATACATGCGGAACCTATCTACATTTACTTGAATATTTTATTATAGGTGCGCCAAATATTAAGAATTTATGAATTTTTTTATAATTTTAATTATATAATATATATGAAGAAATTTTAAAGTTTTGAGAGGACAATGTCCATTCAAAGCTCCGCACCTGGCAAGAACCCCATTGACTCACTCACCCTCAAAGCTAGAAGCCTAGGACCACACTTTTCTCAAACCATATGATAAGATGTAATCTAGTAAACTGTGTTTAGTGTTGGATAAGCAGAAAATAACAAAGAAAAAAAATATGAGTCGTGTACAAGAAGCAATGTGTTTAAGAATTTATTTGCTACATATGCAATGATCTCCAAGATTAAACAGGCCTTCCAGTATACCTTTATTTATACTAGCTGTCAAGGACTACAAAATAAATGAGTTTAATAATCCAGCAAATATTTCATCTTCTTGATAACAATCACCAATTTATATTCAATAAGAGAGATCAAGATTATACTTGGTTGGTCTGCTAACTTGGGACACAGACCAACTTTAACCTAGGTGTCTTTTTCATCAGTTAATATGTGTTAGAGATAGTTAGCTTAGTTTATATTTGATAGTTAGTTGTTGTATACAACTGTATCAATAGCCATGTGTAGGCTGATCATTTGTTGTAATTAGCTATAGTAATTACTCTAAGCTAGATATTTATATACTTGTACAATACACTTTCGTTGTTGGAATATAATTACAGCTTTCCCAAATCTCTTCTTCTAGGTTTTATTTCTCTCAAAACTCTCTATTCTTGATTCATATTATGGTATCAGAGCTTCACTCTTCATCAATGAAGAGTAGTAGCGATCTTTCGATGCTCAACACTACAAAAGACTCATCTTCTTCCTCAAAGTTCGCTTTGATAAGTTTTTCTCATTCTCTCTCGGTGAAACTTGATGGCAAAATTTCTCATCTGGAAATAACAAGTTGTTTCAGCAATCAAAGGATATGGCTTACAGTGATTTGTCTTTGGTAATAGTAATGTCCCATCAAAATTTTTAATGCATCTTAATGAGAAATTTGGTAATTTGTCAAAAGAATTTCTAGAATGGGAATAGCAAGATCAATTGTTGATGTCATGGCTTCTTTCTTCCATGTCTGAGTCTGTTTTATCACATATGGTTGGCTGCAAAACTTCTTGTCAGATTTAGGACAAACTTTAATAGTATTTTGCTTCTCAAACAAGAGCCAAGGCTAATCAGTTTAAGGTTGACTTATAGAACATAAAGAAAGACTCTTTCTCTGCCGATGAGTATCTCTCCAAAATCAAGTGTACTGCTGATGCACTAGCCTCTGTTAGTTATATTTTGACATAAAAAAAGCACATCGATACTATCCTTGAGGGTTTGCCTATGGAATATAATGCATTTTTTTTATCTCTTTATCTATTAGATCTGATGATTACATTGTTGATGAGGTTGAGTCTCTTCTAATGGCTTAGGAGGCAAAGATTGAAAAGCATCACAAAAGTCTTGATTCATCTTCTTTTGGTTATGTTGCTACTATAGAAAATCCTAGTTCTCGGTGGAATAATAAGAAACCTTATAATCATTAGTCTCAATCTAATTCCTCTGGTGGTCATTATGCTCCTCGTGGTTCTTATTCTCATTACAACTCCAGTGGTTGCCACACTTTCTAATCTCTTCGTGGTGGTTTTACTGGTGGTTGAGGATATTCTAATTGTGGGAATGGTTGTGGAAGATCACAATGGCACACTTTTAATCATGCCAAAACTCAATGTCAGTTATGTGGAAAGATTGGTCATCTGGTTAAAAGGTGTTACTATTGCTTTGATTGCAGTTTCTCTGGCCCCTCTCAATTTAATACCACCACTCTAACTGCTTACTACAGTCATACTTCTCAACTTCCTGGATTAATGCCTACACTACAAGTTTATGGTGACTCTTGGTATCCTGATTCTGGTGCTTCTTCTCATTTAACACCTGATCACAATAATCTGATGTAGAGTACTGAGTTTATAGGTCATGAGCAAGTCCATGTTGGCAATGGATCAAGTTTATCTACATGTCATACTGGCCAATCTAGTTTTTATGTCCTTTTAATTATCATTTTCTTATTCTTAATCATTTGTTGCATGTTCCATCCATAATGAAAAATTTACCGAGTGTCTCTAAATTTGCAAAAGACAATAATGTTTTCTTTGAATTTCATTCTTACTCTTGCTTTGTCAAGGATCCTGTTACTAGGGCTATGTTGCTGAAAGGAGCAGTTAAGGATGGGCTTTATGCTTTTGATTCAGCTCACATGCCATTCAAGCCTTAGTCTATGTCTTTATTCCGTCTTCTTCTTCATGTGCTTCTAGCATTGTGGATACTTTACCTCAGTTTAGTAAGTTCAGTTTTTCTACTCACACTGCTTTTAGTATTGCTCATAATGATGTACCAATTGTGTCTTCTTGTTTATCTTCTAGTCTTTAATCCAATTCTTTGTTTACTGTGTGGCATCGTAGGTTAGGACATCCCTCAAATAATGTTGTTAAAACTATAATGCATATTTGTAATATTCCTTTTCCTGATAATAAAATTGCTGCTATGATTTATTCTTCTTGTTGTTTGGGTAAAATACATCGACTACCTTTCTCTTCATCTACTACTACATATACTAAGCCTCTTCAGTTAATACACTATGATTTATAGGGTCCATCTCCTATTATTTCTTGTAGTGGATATCGATATTATATCACATTTATTAATGTTTATTCTCGCTTCACCTGGATTTATTTCCTCCACAATAAATCTGATGCTATGCATACTTTCTTGAATTTCAAAGCTCATGTTAAATTACAATTAGACAGTAAAATCAAGGCTATTCAAACAAATTTAGGGGGGGGGGTGAATTTTGTGCTTTTTGCTCTTATCTTGACAAAAATGGCATTGTTCATCGTGTTTCTTATCCTCACACTCAGTAACAAAATGGTGTTGCTGAGTGAAAACATCGTACTGTTGTTGAACATGGCATTTCTTTGCTAACACACTCTAATGTTCCTTCTTCTTATTGGGATGAAGCTTTTAGAATAGTTGTTTATTTGTTCGATAGACTGCCTACATCTTCTTTTTCCTATAAAATTCCTTTTGAAATTATTTTTCACTCTTTTCCAAACTACTCTTTTCTTAAAGTGTTTGGTTATGCTTGCTATCCAAATCTTCTTCCTTATAATAGTCATAAATTACAACCTCGAAGTATGCAGTTTACCTTTGTAGGTTACAGTCTTAATCACAAAGGTTATAAATGTTTAGCTTCTACCAGAAAAATCTATCTTTCTAAAGATGTTCTTTTTTATGAATCCATTTTTCCCTTTGCTTCTAATTAGGCTCTTTCTTCTGTTAAATCACATGTTATTTCTACTCCTTCTTTTCTTTCTCGTGCTAGTCCTCCACTAGTTCGAATCTCTCCCATTATTTTTGATTAAGTAGTGAGGCCTTTATGTCATATAGATACTCCACCAGTTTCAACTGTTTCTAATGCTTTTGCTTTAGAAAATGTTGCTTGTACATGTTCAGCTGCCAGTTCATCTTCTAGTTCTAGTCCTCATGCCAATATTCATCCAATGGTAACCAAGTCTAAGGCTGGAATTTTTAAGCCCAAAGTCTATGTTGTTGAAGTTAAAGAACCTCCAACTGTTGCAATTGCTTTAAGCGAACTAGAATGAAAAGTAGCTATATTGGTAGAATATGCAACTCTTCTTGAGAGCAACACTTGGTCTCTTATTCCTCTTCCTTCTGACAGGAAATCCTTTGGTTATAAATGGGTTTTCAAGGTAAAAAAAAATCCAGATGGTAGTATAGCTAAGTATAAAGCAAGACTTGCCACGAAGGGCTTTCATCAACAAGCCGATTTTAATTTTACAAAGACATTTAGTCCTGTTGTGAAACCCACTACTATAAGGGTAGTTCTCATTATTGCTTTGGCTAGAGGGTGGAATATTCAACAACTAGATGTCAACAATGCTTTCTTGAATGGTGATCTTCACGAAAACATTTACATGGATCAACCTCCAGGTTTTATTGATCCTAGAAAACCTTAGTTGGTATGTAAGCTTCATAAAGCTCTTTATCGACTCAAATAAGCTCCTCAGGCTTGGTTTGACAAACTACATCATGCTCTTCTTTCTTTAGGATTTCACTCCGCAAAATCTGATCAGTCTTTGTTTATATAAATTACTTCTGCTCATACTACCTTTGTTTTAGTGTATGTTGATGACATCTTGGTGACCAGTAGTGATCATAATGTGTTAACTCATCTTGTTTATCAATTAAATGCTGTATTTTCCCTCAAGGATCTTGGTACTATAAACTATTTTCTTAACATTCAAGTTCACCATGCTAGTGAAGGTCTTCATTTATCACAAACTAAATATATTCGTGACTTGCTTCAAAAGACTAAAATGTTACACTCTAAGGGATTTTCTTCTCCTATGACTACTAGTCACAAGTTATCTGCTTAAGGATGGATGATTGTTAGTTTTATCGAAGTAGTGTGGATGCTTTACAATATGTTACCATTACCAGGCCTGTGATTTCGTTCAGTGTGAATAAATTTGGTTAGTTCATGTAAAATCCCATTAAAGATCATTGGGCAGCAGTCAAGAGAATTTTAAGGTACCTTAACGGTACGATTGATCATGGGCTGCACTTTAGAAAATCTTCTAATTTGAGTGTTGTTGGTTATTGTGATGCAGATTGGGCCTATGATCCTGATGACAAATGGTCCACATCTGGTTTTTGTGTTTTTCTTGGTTTTAATATGGTGTGTTGGAGTTCCAAGAAACAAGCAATTATTTTCAGGTCTAGCATAGATGTAGAATACTGAAGTTTAGCTAACCTAGTTGCTGAAATTACTTGGCTAAAATCTTTGTTATCTGAACTTTAAGTGCAGATTCCGGGCTCCCCTGTAATCTGGTGTGATAATTTGAGTACAGTTCTACTTTCTGCTAATCTAGTGCTGCATGCCAGGTTAAAACATATTGAGCTTGATCTTTATTTTGTTCGTGACAAGATTGCCAACAAGGGTGATATTCGACATGTGCCTTTATCTGCTCAATTAGTAGATGTGTTTGCCAAGGCTGTCTCTAGCTCTTTGTTTAATTCTGTGCAATTAAATCTTAGAGTAGAAAATCTTTCTACCCTAAGTTTAAGGGGGACTGTTAGAGATAGTTAGCTTAGTTTATATTTGATAGTTCGCTGTTGTATAGAGCTATATCAATACCCACGTGTAGGCTGATCATTTGTTATAATTAGCTATAGCAATTACTCTAAGCTAGATATTTATATATCTTATACAGTACACTTTTATTGTTGGAATACAATTACAGCTTTCCCAAATCTCTTCTTCTAGATTTTATTTCTCTCAAAACTCTATGTTCTTGATTGATATTAATATGCAAATAAAGAAAGAAACAGAACATGTTATTTAGAATTTTGCATGTACGTGATTTAGTTTACGTGCTACATATTATACTGGAGCAAAAGGGTAAACTACATTATGTCTAAAATTCATCAGCAATTGTCCATGTCATATCATTCTCACATATCCAATGGCAAACTTCAATCTTTCTTGAACTTGAGCCTAAAGCCAAGAAAGCACCATGAATGGATCCCCAAGCAGAAGTATTCAGGTGACATGTCACAACACCATGGTTGATCTTGGCCTTTGGTGACATGATACTGATTCTATCACCTTCCCACCATTGATCGCTTCTACAGTTCCTATCATAATGTCCTTCTTTGATCCATTCATGTTTTGGGTTGCTCGAACCATTGCATTTCGGCTTAAAACAGAAGTGGCAAAATCAATCAAGTCCTCTACTGATCCTACACAGCGCTTGGTCTCTTCGCGATTGGGTGCTCTATTGTATTCCTTGAGCGCATCCAGGATTATGGTCTTCATCGCTGGATTATCTTTGGCGTTAAATATTGCTTTCAACTGAGTTATTTGAGCTGTAGAAAAATGGCAATTTTGGGGTGATTGATGGAGGTAGAAATGACCTTTTTAGCATTTTGTCTCTAATGTCTGGCATTGGCATAACGTTCCCTTCCTTCAACATTAATTCACGGAAGAATTTTCTAGGTTGCACCCACTTCTTAGCAGCGATCGTATTTGCTAAATTTTCAGAGCTGATATTGTACCTCATAAAAGTGACACTTTGTTTCACGTATTACTTGAAATCTGTTGGCACCTGTCCATAGGTATTGAATCTAATGCTCTGCCCCTGCGCTCCCTTGCCATAGCTAGTGAAGTTTTCTTCATTGTTGCTGAAATAATTTATGAAATCAACCTTCTCTTCATTTGAATTCTTGGATTAAGATTTAAATTTATAAGTACTAATTCTGCTATGCTCACTATAACTGGTGAAGCTTTCTCTACCAACTTTTCCTCCATCCCCATAACTCTTAAAATAGCTCTGTAAATCCATTGCGTAAGACTTAAAGGTGTCATT
This sequence comes from Mallotus repandus, assembly GCA_949671775.1. NCBI lineage: Eukaryota > Viridiplantae > Streptophyta > Magnoliopsida > Malpighiales > Euphorbiaceae > Mallotus > Mallotus repandus. The sequence goes on from CATIWM010622114.1 coordinate 24,741, forward strand.
TTCTTAGCGACCACTTTCTCCATAATTTATAAAATTAAATTCAACTAAACTAGTGCCCACATCATATCTACCAAACTCATTGGGGTCATGATCTCTATTATTCCTATAGCTAATGAACCATTTAATGCCAATATTCGTACCCTCTACATAATTCTTGAATGTGTGATCCCTTCCTTTTGCTTTATCAGTAAAAGAAGTGAATCAGGCATTTTAAATATTCATATTGTTGTTGTACTTCGTGAACTCTCCTTCACCTCCACTGGCACCAACACCATAGGTGTTGAATTTATCGTCAGCAGTGTTGGCCTCAGGAGCATATTCAGAAAACTTGTCTCTATGATCTTGCACATTGCGGCTGTACCTTCAAAAAGTGTCTTGGGCTATGTTTTCACCAGGTGAGTAGTTTTTGAACAATTGTACTCCACCAAGATGACTTGCGTTACTATAATTGACAAAGTTGGGGTTGTTACCATAGGTTCATTGTCATGTTTGACAAGACTAAGTGACAAGTCATGGAAGCAGAAGAGCTTAGTGGAGGAGCAGAAGGTGTGGAGGTGAGTAGAAAGGGCGTTTTGAGCTATGAGTTGCGCAAAAGTAGCCGAGCTTGCTGCCTCTAATGGGGAGGCCTTAGATAGAAGGAATCAAGACACCGGTGTGTCAATGTGGTTACTCCAATAACGCATCAATGATGCTTTTGGAGTGAATGGATTCTCCTTAGGAGATGACTCATTAGCACTGGCAAAATGTACCTGCAAACACACCAAAATAAAAAAATAACAACAATATCACTCTGCTGCCGAATCTAGTACGAAATCAGAACATGTATAAATGATGATCAACAATTGAATGGAGCATTTGCTATCTGGCCACTTAACCTTCAACAATAAAACATTTAAGTTGGTAGAGAAAGATAACAGAATGGAGTAGATAATGCATAAATGCTTACATGATTAAAAAATGCAAGAAGCAATGAAGAAAGAAGGAAGACAATATGGGCTCCCATGCAATTGAGACTGTGTGACCTTTTTAAGAGTAATGAGAAGTATATATATACTGATACTGGTAGGTGGTGGGGAGAGTGAAGGGGTCTGTATTTTTCTTTGGACGAAGATATACGTCACTACCCAGGACAGTCGCGGGGAGGTGAGTGGAGAGGGCATTTTGAGCTGTGAGTTGTGCAAAAGTAGCCGAGCTTACTGCCTCCAATAGGTAGGCCTTAGATAGAAGGAATGAAGACATTGGTGTGTCAATGTGGTTGCTCCAATAACGCATCAATGATGCTTTTGGAGTGAACAGATTCTCCTAGGGAGATGACTCATTAGCACTGGCAAAATGTACCTGCAAAAAAAAAAAAAAAACAACAACATGAGATGTGTGCTCTGCTGCCGAATCTAGTATGAAATCAGAACATGTATAAATGATGATCAACAATTGAATGGAGCATTTGCTATCTGGCCACTCAACCTTCAGCAATAAAACTTGTAAGCTGGTAGAGAAAGGTAATGGGATGGAGTTGATAATACATAAATGCTTACATGATTAAAAAATGAGAGAAGCAAGAAGGAAGACAATATGGGCTCCCATGAGATTGATATTGTGTGAGCTTTTTAAGAGTAATGAGAAGCGTATATATACTACTAGTGGGTGGCGGGGAGAGTGAAGTGGTCTGTGTATTTTTTCTTTAAATTAATGGAGAGCTTTAATGGGCATTGCCGGTAGGCTATGTATATGATATGTCCAGGAAAACCTATGATCCTTAGTGAAGAAACAACAGGAAATAAATAAATAAATGTAGGAGTTTGATTTTTAATGAGTTGAAAAGTTAAATGAATAAAAATTAAAAATTTAATTAAATTGAAAAATTTAAAACCTAATAGCATATGGCTGAACCTTAAATGACTTAATATTATTGGTTTAACCTCCCAACTCATCAAAAGTGATGATCATTATAAAATCTATATATATTAAATGTTGAGCTCTAAAGTCATTAAGACAAAATTTTGACAAGTATCTATCTTCATATTTGAGTATTCACTCTCAAAGTTAACGTGTCAAAACATTAAATATCCTAATTTTTTATTAAAATAAAATATTTACCATATTTATTTAGCATTATTTTTTAATTCAAATGCTATTATACATATCTCAATACTATTCAAATTCTACAAATATTTATATACTACATATTTCTCTACCTTAAATCACTTAAATATTTTTTTCAAACCACTAAAATTTTTATTTTTTTTAAAAAAATTAAAAAATATGTAATAATTATTTAGTATTATTTTTCAACTAAAACCTACTATATATACTCTAATACTAATATAATAATTTTTAAAACTAACCTTATCATAACTAAAAAATTATGGTAACAAAAATTAAAGAAAGTAAAATTAATAAGATATATTTTATTTTTAATTTATTTAATAATTATTCTATTTAAATTATTTATTTATTTATTTTATAGTATGTGCATTGATACGTTACTTAAATAGTTAGTTTATCAAAAGTATTTAATTATTTATTTTAAAATATTTATGTTATTTGCAGTTAACGCAAAGCATGAATTTTCGACTATTGTATTAAATGTTGAGCTTTAAAGTTATTGAGCTAAAAATTTGACAAGTGTCTACTTTCATATTTAAATATTCAGTCTAAAAACTAATATGTCAATTTATTAAATATCCTAATTTTTTATTAAAAATAAAATATTTATCATAGTTATTTAGTATTAATTTTTAACTAAAATACTATTATACATATTTTAACATTACTCAAATTTTAAAAATATTTATATATTACGTATTTTTCTACCTTAAATCGCTCAAAGTATTTTTTTCCAAACCATTAAAAAATTTAAAAATTACACTAATAACTTAATATTATATTTTTTAACTAATATCTATTCTAATATATAAAGTTGAACACGGATTTCACTGTTTATGCACAGTGAAATCCGCGATCTAGCATAATTAGAATTGTGCCACTCAACACAATAGTCAACTTCCCCTCTTAAGAAAAACGACGCCGTTCGTATCATTGTGCCAAACAGTTAAAAAAGGATGCCCAAAGCAAAACGTTGCATTTTGTCTCTGTGAGGCTGTTTTTTGAATGGGTTATGAGCACGGGTCACCATGTAGTCAACACTATTGGCTGCCACTGCCACTTCTATTTTTTTTATTCTTTTAATTTTTGAATGATTTGCATTTTGAAGAGCCTATATATATATATATATATATATATATATATATATTAAAATCACAAATAAATTAATCTTTCTAATTTGGTTGACTTTGATTTTAATTTTAATAAAAATTAAATTAGTTAAAATATAATTTTAATTTAATTAGAACTGTATTTCTTACTTAAATAAGATTAACTTTCATTTATCTCTAATAAAATTTAAATGAATTAAAAATGTAGATATAACTTTGATAAAAAATATTTTTTTATTAAATTTTCTTATATTTTATCTAATATATATGAAATTAGGTTACGTATCTAATAAATTTTATTAAATTAAATTTCATAAGTATATAAATGAAATTAAAATGAAAAATATTTATAAAATAATTAATTATGAAAAGATTAATATAAAAATGTTGAAATTTTTTTATATAATTATTCAAACAACTTATTTATTAAGAATGTAATAAATTAATTTATTATAACTCTATAAAGTTTGTAAAATTAGATTATTATATGAATAAAAAATGTTAAAATAGTGTTGTGTAATTGTATAGAATTATTTTTCAAGCAAAAAAGCATTATCATTAAAAAACATTGAAAAAAATGATATATAGTTGTTTCAATAGAAATTCTTTCAAAATTATAACGAATGCAAATCTATTAAATTATAATATTGATCGTTATCTATCTAAATAAATAGTGCCTATATTATTTTTAGAAAATTTACAAAAATTTAGTAAGAAAATGACTAACTTTAAATTAACTAAATTTATTTATCTAATAAATAATTATATCCATAAAATTTTCTTAAATTTAGTTCATAGACTTTTTTATATAAAGAAAATAGAAATTTTTTATATAAAGAAAATAGAAATTTTATAATTGTCAAATATTCTTTTAAATTTTAATAAAAAATAAAATTAAGTAATAATTATTATCTAATTATTAACCAAAAAATATGGTTTTAAAACAATGGTGGATAAAATATTTTTAGAGTAAAAGAACAGAAAATTTGCTGATAAAAATATAGTTTTAAAATACAAAATTTACTGAGATTATACTATTAAATTAAAAAATATATCTTTTCATATAT
>CATIWM010622165.1:0-13683 GCA_949671775.1 Mallotus repandus
AATATTCCTAAATCTAAACTATATTTAATTTTAATTTAAGTTAACTAAATCTACATATTTTGTTTACAAGTGAAATGGAACTAAAAATGGACCTACATTTTGATAATTAGTGAGCCTAAATCTATTGTTTTTAATTCTAAAAGTGGGCCTAAGTCTATTAAATTTTAAAAGAAAAAAAAATTAATTAGTGGGCTTAATTCTAATTAATGTTAATTAAATGAAATAATCCTAAATTTATAAATTATGAAAAAGACTTTATTAATGGGCTGAGCTAAGTCTAAGTTAATTTTATTTAACTAAAAAATGGGCTTAAAGTTTAAATTAACCTAAATGGGTCCAAGTTGTTTTTAATTAAATCTAAAACTAATTTTAAACCTATTAATTAAGTGAGTTAAAACCTACATACGGGTTTGGGGCTAAAACAAATAAAAATTAAAAAACAAGCCCAAATAATTTGATGGATGCAATATTGATTCCCCTCAGAAGGTGATCACCATTAATGAAAGTCTGTGGCTTTTGTTGAGTTTTGTCTGTGATTTTGATTTATTTGGATATGATTCACAGCTAAAACTTGAAAAAAGTACATGAAAATTAAAAAAAAATGGGTGTATTTTGGTTGATGGCCAAGAATCAGAAAAGGATAAATAACAAATAAATAAAATAAATAAATAGAAAAAAACAGGGACGGAAGGCCATTTTGCCACTATTCACTAAAAATAATTTGGCCAAAGTTGGCCACTTGGGCCAACTTCAGCCATTTTTTTTTTCTTTTAAAAAAATTTTTTTTGATTTTTTTTTAAAAATTAAGAAGATAAATAAAATAAATAAAATTTAAATTAATTTACAATTTAGGTCAAAATCAATAAATCAAATCTAATAAATCTAATTTTACATCCTATTTTCATCATCGGGTCATTTGTCGCATCCATACTCTAGTCATCCATACTCTAGTTAAATTTTTTTAGTAATCTAAATTTTTCTTAAGAACCATTTTAATTCTTCAAACTTTTTATCTTTTCAATTTAGTCCAAAAATTATAAAAAATTTAAAATTTTACTTCTCCTAAACTTTGATACTTCTCATGATAAGTTTGCTCTTACCAGGTGTAATTAATGTAATTTTTATTTTTTTATTTTCTATAAATATGTAGAAAATATGGACTTATTTGTAAAAAAAAATTAATTCTCGATTAAAAATAGTAATTTTAAATTGTTCAGGTACCAAAAAATTTTTTAAGTGACTGCTATAAAACTAAATAGAAGTTTGGTATCTAAGAAAATATAAATTAAAGTTTGTAACTTAATTAAAATAAAGTTGAAGTTTGATACTCTCCCATGCATTTGACCCAACATCTCTCTAAAAAGTGGCAAATCTTCCATCTTTATATATATATAGCCACTTCTCCATGATCAGTGCGCATGAACTGCACTCATGTAGTGATTTTCACTTAAACATGTAATCATTATTCTACTAGGCCGAAAATCTCTCCATAGGTGGCAAATCTTTCATCTTTAATAGTCTTATACTCCAACTCAACAAAGTAACCAATTTCATTACTAATTAAACAATCATTCTTTTATCCAATCATCCTTAACTGATTTAGGCATTAGAGTGGGACTGCTAGGATCCCACCTGGCCCCATTCTCATAAATTTTGTCTTTCAAACTCTCCGACAAGCTACTGACACATATATATATATATATATCTTAGGCATCAGAGTGGGACTGCTGGGATCCCACCTGACCCCATTCTCACATTTTTTGTCTTTCAAACTCTCTGACAAGCTCCTGACATCTTATTTTATCCTCCATTGAAGTAGGAGCTTTATATATATATATATATATTTCTCACTTTATAATTTTCATTATCTGAGCCACTAGACTTCAAATGGAAGACTATTAAAACAATTGTTAATTGGTTATAAATTAACAATAATTAACAATTACACACTAATGACATAAATACTTTTTTTTGATCAAAACTAATGAAATGGATATTGAGCTCTTGAGTTTTTAAAATTTTAAGTTTATAAAAAAAAATTTTTTTTGGACAAAGTAATTTTAATTAAAAAAATTGATTAAAAATTTGTGAATGCAAAGCATACCATTTTCAAGGGATTATGCGGTACACGGAGGGGCAGATCGTAGAGAAAGATGAAAGAAAGGCGGTAGAGTGCGCACCACGCACACACGTGACGCAATACAACACGGTCATGCTGTCCTTTATTGGGAGCAAATAAGAAGGAAGCTTTGAGCCAACGGCAAGGTCTTTCTCATGGTCAAGGCCAACCAAATAGACCCACGAAAATCTGACCGCTCTGTTCTCGTCGGTCAATATAAATCGGCACACAACACCGACTCTCTCTCGCACTCTATAATATAACCCATAAACTTAAGAAGAAATCTAAAAGTAAGAAAACGAAAGCTTTTACTCAGACACAAGCGAACCAACTGCAGATTACTTGGATCAGCCCTTTCATCGCTTATATTAACCACAGGTATATTCATCGTTTTTGTGTTTTTTTTCTCTTTATGTAATTGATATAATGGATTGGAACTTGTATTCCATTGGAGATGAATTTTTTATTTTTTGCTGATTAGGGTTTCCGTTGAAGTAGGTATTTGATTAGAAATGGAAATTTCTGTTAATTTTGTTATATAAAGTTTGAATAGGTTTGTCGATTCTTTAGTTTTGCTGTAATTGACGTTGGTGTTGTTGTTGTTGTTTGTTGGATCAGTGGTGGAGGAGAATAGGAGTTGTGACGGTGTTTGTTATCGAAGTATGAGCTTTCCCCAATCAAGAAATGATCAAAGGGTCAATCAAAATGCCCGTCAAACTTGGGTCCCAAGAGGATCCACCACCCCAGCAGTTGGTATGAATCAACCTACTTCAGCCTTCAATTCTGACTCTGATAATGGTATTAGCAGCACCGGCTCTAGCCATATGACTTCTGCACTGCCTCATCCTAGGCATCGTGGTAGCAATACTTATAATGCCTCTAGGGGTCGTAAGAATTGGCCAACCAATCACAGAAGGGATAGAGACAGGGACAAAGAGAGGGAGAGGAGCCTGACTCATGAAGTTAAGGAGTTTAAAGACCCTAATTTGCCCCAGCTCGTGCAAGAAATTCGGGATAAACTTGTCAAGGGTGCTGTTGAATGTATGATCTGCTACGATATGGTGCGGAGATCTGCACCCATTTGGTCTTGTTCGAGTTGCTATTCTATTTTTCATTTGAATTGCATCAAGAAGTGGGCTCGTGCTCCTACTTCTATCGACTTGTCAGCTGAGAAGAATCAGGGTTTTAATTGGCGATGCCCAGGTTGTCAGTCTGTGCAGCTCACATCGTCAAAGGAAATTCAGTATGTTTGCTTTTGTAGGAAGAGGACTGACCCACCATCAGATTTGTATTTGACCCCACATTCCTGTGGTGAACCATGTGGGAAACCACTTGAAAGGGTAGTCCCAGGACCTGGTGAGAGTAAGGAGGATCTTTGTCCCCATGTTTGTGTCATGCAATGCCATCCAGGTCCATGCCCTCCTTGTAAAGCATTTGCTCCACCACGGCAGTGTCCGTGTGGTAAGAAAATAATCACAACAAGGTGCTCTGATCGGAGGTCTGTTCTTACTTGCGGTCAACGTTGTGATAAGCTCCTTGAATGTGGTCGTCATCATTGTGAGAAGATATGCCATGTGGGTCCTTGCGAGTCTTGTCAGGTTCTAGTTAATGCTTCATGTTTCTGCAAGAAAAAAATGGAGGTTGTGTTGTGTGGTGACATGACTGTAAAAGGCGAAGTGAAAGCTGAAGATGGTGTTTTTTCTTGTAACTCGACTTGTGGAAATATGCTGGGTTGTGGGAATCATTTGTGCAGTGAAACTTGCCATCCAGGCTCTTGTGGGGATTGTGATTTGATGCCTGGCAAGGTGAAGTCATGCCATTGTGGGAAAACAAATTTGCTGGTGGTAAGAAACAGCTGTTTGGACCCAATTCCAAACTGTACGCAAATATGCGGCAAACCTCTTCCATGTGGAGTACATTATTGTAAGGAGGTGTGCCATGCTGGGGATTGTCCGCATTGCCTTGTTCTTGTCACCCAAAGATGCCGATGTGGATCAACATCTCGAACTGTAGAATGCTTCAGAACAGGTACAGAGAGTGAAAAATTTACATGTGAGAAAACTTGTGGTCGAAAGAAGAACTGTGGGAGGCACCGGTGTAGTGAAAGGTGCTGCCCCCTTTCCAACCCAAAAAATTCCCCCTCTGGTGATTGGGATCCACACTTTTGTCAGATGGCTTGTGGAAAGAAGCTGAGGTGTGGACAGCATTTTTGTGAATCACACTGTCATAGTGGACATTGTCCACCTTGCCTTGAGACAATTTTCACTGACTTGAGTTGTGCATGTGGGAGAACTTCAATTCCTCCTCCGTTACCTTGTGGTACACCTTCACCCTCATGTCAGTTCCCATGCTCAGTTCCCCAGCCTTGCGGTCATTCAGCTTCTCATAGCTGCCACTTTGGAGACTGCCCACCTTGTTCAGTCCCAATAGCAAAGGAGTGTGTTGGCGGGCATGTGGTTCTTGGTAACATACCTTGTGGTTCAAAAGATATCCGATGCAATAAACTTTGCGGTAAGACTAGGCAGTGTGGCTTACACGCGTGTGGCAGAATTTGTCATCCACCACCTTGTGATTCTTCATGTGGAAGTGAAGCAGTTCAGAAAGCTTCTTGTGGGCAGATGTGTGGTGCTCCTAGAAGAGATTGTAGACATACTTGCACTGCACTTTGTCATCCTTCTGCATCTTGTCCTGATGTCAGGTGTGAGTTCCCTGTCACGATTACTTGCTCATGTGGCAGGATAACAGCATCTGTGTCTTGTGATGCTGGAGGAAGCAGTGGCAGTTTTAATGGTGATAACGTGTTTGAAGCATCCATTGTTGAAAAGTTACCTGCGCCACTTCAACCAGTGGAATCAACTGGCAAGAAAATTCCACTTGGCCTGAGGAAGCTCATGTGTGATGATGAATGTGCCAAGTTGGAGCGCAAAAGGGTACTTGCTGATGCGTTTGATATTACTCCCCCAAATTTGGAAGCTCTTCATTTTGGTGAGAATTCTGCTGTAACGGAGTTACTTGCTGACCTGTATAGGCGTGATCCAAGGTGGGTGCTTGCTGTGGAGGAGAGGTGCAAGTATTTGGTTCTGGGCAAGAGCAGAGGCTCCCTAAGTGCTCTTAAGGTCCATGTTTTTTGCCCTATGCTGAAGGATAAGAGAGATGCAGTTAGGTTAATAGCTGAACGGTGGAAGCTTGCAATTTATTCTGCTGGTTGGGAACCAAAGCGTTTCATTGTGGTACATGTTACAACAAAATCCAAAGCCCCATCTCGTGTGATAGGGATTAAGGGTACTACCACTTTAACTGCTTCCCATCCACCCACCTTTGATCCACTTGCAGACATGGATCCCAGGCTTGTTGTTTCTTTTCAAGATTTGCCAAGGGAGGCAGATATCAGTTCGCTGGTTCTTAGGTTTGGTGGGGAATGTGAATTAGTTTGGTTGAATGACAAGAATGCACTTGCTGTGTTTAATGATCCTGCTCGTGCAGCAACTGCTATGAGAAGGTTAGATCATGGATCAGCATATCATGGGGCAGTTGTTTTTAATCAGAATGGTGGTCCATCGGTGGTTTCAGCTGCTGCTAATCCTTGGGGAGGTGCTGGGAGTGCAAAAGAAGGAGTTGCGTCTTCGAAGTCATGGAAAAAGGCTGTAGTTTCGGAGCAAGAATGGAAGGAAGATTCATGGGGCGGTGAAGAGTGGTCTCATGGATCTGTGGATGTTCAGGCTTCTGCATGGAAACGGAGAGAAGCTCCAATTGCAGCTTCAATTAATCGATGGACCATCTTAGATTCAGAATCTGCTATGGGTTCATCTGTTTCATCTATGAGGAGTGATGATCCTGGAAAACGAGGGGTAAGCTCTTCAAATTCAGGAATGGAATCAAATGCCAGCGTTTCTAATTTAAGTTTGTGGTCTGGGGTAGTTTTAGGTGAAGCAGAGCCGTCTGAAGTGGTGGATGACTGGGAAAAAGCTTATGACAATGAGAATGAACAGTAGGTTGTTATATGATTTTGCGATATGGCATGACGGGAGCATTTAGTCTGTGCAGCTGTTTTGACTCCTACATTTTTTTGAAACATTTTTCGTATTCTCCTGATGGTTGTTCACATAGTTACATCCACCCATTTATTTCGGGTGTTAAATGGGTTTATTTTAGCCCGCCCTTTTTTTTTTCCTTGAAGGCAAGCATGTACCTTTGTGTATGGAAAGTTGAACTTCTTTTTATGGTCGGTCGAACCTTTTTTTTTCCCCACAGTGAACAAATTTTCGAGACACTTCACTTTTATGTTTTTATGAATACTCAAGTCAAAATGGCAAATGAGTACATATTATTATACCAAATAAGAGATCCACTCCAATCTGCCATCTAATTGAAAATCTGCCATCTAATTGAATGAATTTGGTCATTTGCCAATTGGATTGCTGGTGTACATGTGTCAACCTATCAAGTGCCCATATGAGCCCACAAGAGTTGAAGAAACAAGCAGCGTAATAAATTTATGGCAATGGCAAGATTGCTTTTTGCTTGATGTAGAAAAAGATACGAGAGTCTCGGCAATGCAATATATGCACAACATGATTGAAGTCATTCCCCATGTGCAGCTATACGGCATAGACGGAGAATGCATGTGACGTGTTGTATTATTTTAGAAATCTAGAAGCAGTCCCTATCTATCCGTCCATCGATCAATCCGGCTTTTCCTCTCTTCAACCAATAATTAAATAAACAAATGCACCAACCCAACCAAATAGAACGAAAGCAACTGCCAATAAAAACAGCTGCTCCAATGCAAACAGTTCAGCATAATTCTTAGTAAGCTGTTTCTTCTACTTTTGTCACTTGCATTGCTTTTATCGCTAACCCTTGTTTTTTCTTTTCCTAGCTATACTTATCATTGTCTTTTTTTCATTTCTTCTGTTTATCAATTTTTTTTTCCCTTTAAAATGGATTCTCCAGGTGCTCATCGTGCGTACTTTGGTGGACTTGAGGTAATGCTTTCTTTTGCTTTGCTGTGTTTAATTGAACTGAGCTGAAAAATAACAAATTTATTGCTGATGCATTATATGTTAAATAATGCTTAAGCTGCTTCTTCTTTCTTGTGTTTGTGTGTGTGTGTGTGTTTCTATCCATGGGAATTGCTTCGATGCCTTTGAGTTTGACCCTATCTTTTTCCCCTCCACATGATGGATTTACTCGTTACTTGGTTGCTGATCTGGACTTCAATCACATGGGTAGCCTTAAAAACGAGGAAAATGAAGATGAATATCTATGTAACTAAGGCCAACTAGATTTGATTGAGCCTTATTTACTTGAATATGGTCAATTAAGTTATTGGATTCTGATCATTTCATCATTGCTTAGAAGTGATGGAAGTGGTTAAAAGGTCTTCCAATCTCTTTCCACCTATTAGATAGTTGAGATACAAGGCTTTATACTTAATTGGCTTAAGTATTATGAGAACATAAATTCCAAGAGGATGGCATGATATATACAGAAGTTAGGAGACTGGTGTACTCTAATCTAGTTCATAGACCTTATTATATTAGAACAACGGATGTATATATCTGATCCCTGATAGCAAGAATCCAGGTCAAGAGGTGGTGGTGTATAATGGAGTGTGTTCGGACCAAACATGGCTAGAATCCTTAAGTTCTGGTAACCTTCCCCTTAATGAGCTGAATTAAACATTAAAATGAGCCTTTTTGTACTAGTGTGAACATAGTGGAAGGGTTATCTCCATCAGGACTGACTTAAATATGCTCACTATCCTTTCTCATAACTATGTCTTCAACATGGTGGTGTCATTCTAAACTTATTTGCTTCGTTCTCTCCACTATGATGGATCTAGTGAAAACTTGTCACTCAATCTGAATGTATGCTATGACCTATATATATTATGGTGTTCGGTTCTTTGATCTAATGAATGGAATTTTTTTTTTTTTTGCTATTTTGGCTTTAGAACTTACAACATTATCGTCATAACTTCCTTGCTTTGTTCATCAATTTTAAATAAAGTAGCACTGCTGAACTTTGTTCCTAGTTTTGATCATGTTATCTGTAATTCTTTGTATGGTAATGAACAGAAGGAATCATGGAAGCACACTCTCACTTTTTCATTCCAAAGCCTTGGAGTGGTTTTTGGTCGCTTGAGTACTGCTCCTTTATATGTATTTGGAACAATACCAGGAGAAGATTTCCTATCAGATGAAACTGCATATGAATATTTCTCCTTCATTTTCTGGACTTTGACCATTGTTTCTTTGATCAAGTATGCATTCATAGTACTAAGGGCCAATGACAATGGGGAGGGTGATGATCATTAAACTGAACAATTTAATTATTTTAATAAGAATGCAGCATAAAGAATTATTCATTTAAATGACTCCTTGCAGGTGGTACTTTCGCACTGTACTCATTATTATGCAGACATGCCAAAGTGGGTCTGCTGCCAGACGATAGAAGCACAAATGAGGTTATATGTCATGAGGTGGGAAGCCCTCAAAAAATGAAAATTGAATCGCGTGCTCGAAGGGCTATTGAAAAACATAAGAGCAGCCATTATTTAATGCTCTTCTTGGCACTGTTTGGTGCTTGTATGATAATTGGAGATGCAGCGATGACCCCATCCATTTCTGGTATCTCAATTCCTTTCTCTTTGGTGATGATATATTGACTAACATTTTAGTTTATCATCTTTTTTCTCCTTCCTTACTGATAAGATGTTGGTGCCAGTATTATCAGCTTCATCAGGTCTTCAGAGATCATTGTCAAAAATTAGATGTAAGAGCAACCTATGAGTTTGAATAAATAAAAAATGCCAGACTATATAGCAGCCTTTATCAAATCACTTCATGATTTAATTTGTGTTCTCCAGATTCCTCTTCAGAAAGAACACAGAAGTCCATATCGGATGCTATAGAACGATGTAAGAGCTATAGAAAAAGATATTCTGATCTTGATATTATGCATGAACACTTCTCATTTCTTTTCAATGCCTTCTTTAATTTAAATCTGTATATTTTACTTTGAAGATCTTTATTTTCTGTAGCCTTTTTATTTCCATGAACTTCATACCGACCTCGATTAGCTTTGACCCTCCTACCATTACTGTGTGATGCTTTTTTTCTGCTAAGACTTGATTGAACATTCAATCCAGAGAAGTGATGGAACAAAAGGGCAAGGCATAAATGATCCCCCAATGGACTTTTGTAATTGTTGCCATCAATTTAGAGGTATCCCATTGAGAATAAAGAGTCAAAAAATTAAAAATAAAAATAAGTGGTGATGCTTGTCGTTAAGCATCCAAACTGGGGACGGATATTAAGATAATAGCTAGTGGTTGCCAATGATAGCTGATGTATAGGGAATGTTTCTGAAGTTTCTTCTCTGGTAAGTTATCCAGTGAGGGATATTTTTATTGTCAAAACTACTCTTTTTCTCACAACCTATCTAAAGTCTCCTAGTTTAAATGTTCATAGCATTACCTCTTTTGAACTATCTACAAATTATCTCCATTAAAAGGTTACTATTTCCCGGGCACCAATATCCTTTAACTGTGTGTTTGATATAAATGAATTCTAGAAAATTTTATGGAATTTAATTGCAAATTCAAGTGAGTTTGTTTGGTTTAAATGATGCAGCTGGCCTTGAAATAATAATCTCATGTATGCGAGAGAAAAGACATCAATCCCATGCAAGATTTTCCCTTCCTGAATCTTTAAATGTTTGAAATAGTATGATTTCTTTCATCATGCAGATTTGAGACTGTAAATGAGAGACTGCATTTCTTTGATAATAGACTTTATGGAGTAGGCATTGTGCTCAAACCACATAGAAATGTGGTATTGTGATTATATGTTTTGGGTTTTATGCATAACATGGGATGTTTTTTTCTTACTCCAGATGTGCCGGTTTTTTTTGCATGTGCTGTTTTGGTATGCCTTTTCATGCTGCAGCAATATGGAAGCAATAAAATTGGGCGTATGTTTGCCCCAGTTGTTACTCTATGGCTCTTATTTATCAGTTTAGTGGGTATGTATAACATATTCCATTTTAATCCTAAAATTATTGGTGCAACCTCCCCAGCATATATGTACAAGTTTGTAAGAAATATCAACAAAAGAAGTTGGAGATCGTTGGGTAGCATTCTTCTTTGTGTTGCAGGTCTGTTAGCCTTATTATATTCCCAATTCAGCATGCTGAAACTTTGACATACACCTTCTGTTTAACTTCACCTCTTTTATTTCTCATCAGGATCAGAGGCAATGTTTGCAGATCTGGGTCATTTCTCAAAGAAATCAATCCAGGTAATGAAACTGCTATATCTGTTGTTCTGGTATATAATATGTATTATATTGTATAACACAAACTGCTATATGGTGTCTTTGCTGCAGATAACATTTGCCTGCTTGATCTATCCGCTTCTAGTTTTATGCTATGCCGGTCAGGCTGCATTTATCTCCAAAAATGTGAACGCTTCTGAAGATTTCAACCATCTTAGTAAATCTGTTCCTGGTCAGTTCACTGCTTTTTAATTTCTTTGATGGTAGCTTTTCCTGAATTTTGATTTTGACTTGTGGAAAGATGGCAAATGCAGAACATTTTGGTCATGTCTTCATAGTTCTGTCACTGCTCGCTTCAGTTATTGGAAGCCAAGCAACAATAACAGCCAGCTTCTCCATCATAAACCAGTGCTTGGCACTTGGTTGTTTCCCTAGAGTAAAAGTTATACATACATCAGATAACCGCCATGGACAGATTTATATTCCAGATGTCAACTGGTTACTGATGGTTCTTTGCCTCACTGTTACTATTGGTTTCCGTGACTTGCACAAAATTGCTAGTGCTGCAGGTATCCTTCCTATCAATATCCTATTCTTCTTTCTTAAATTTTTATTTGAGGTGCTAATAGATTTGAGTAGAAAATGATAATCTGGGAATTCTGTGGAACTCATGGAATTCTGTGGAACTCATTGACATTGTATGAGATAGAAAGTTGGATTACAGCACAAGAAAAGAAAATATTACAAGCTTGTTAAACTGACGCTTAGG
The DNA here is from genome assembly GCA_949671775.1 of Mallotus repandus. Lineage (NCBI taxonomy): Eukaryota > Viridiplantae > Streptophyta > Magnoliopsida > Malpighiales > Euphorbiaceae > Mallotus > Mallotus repandus. The sequence continues at coordinate 11,168 of CATIWM010622165.1, forward strand.
GCCATGAGTTCTGATTGCAGTGTTTGCAGCTGGCTCTTGTATATCCCATACAAAACTTTTAAAGTGTGATAATCTGTAAACTGTTGAATTAGAAGCTTAATGCTAAACCATAAGCTCTAAATCTTATTCTTATTTTTTCCTATTCTAGGGTTATGTGATTGAGGGAAAAGTAGGTAGTGGAAGAAACTCTTTTTTGTTCTTCTTCTTTCTTCCATTTTCCTTCTATCAGCTGAAAATTATGTGGTGTAATTTATATCGACTGGATACATACAGGTCTGGCGATTGTTTCTGGAATGGTAGTTACTACTTGTCTGATGTCTCTTGTGATTGCTTTGCAATGGGAAAAGCCTTTGTTTTTGTCAGGATGTTTTCTATTGTTTTTTGGCTTTGTTGAGGCTGTGTATGTATCAGCATGCCTGTTGAGTTTTCACAAAGGAGGATGGTATCTAGTTGTTCTTTCGGCATTGACATTCATGATCATGCTTGCTTGGCATTATGGAACTAAGAAGAAATATGAGTTCGATTTACAAAACAAGGTGCCCACAGAATGGTTTACAGATTTTGGCCCAGGGCTTGGAGTTTCCAGAGTTCCTGGAATTGGGTTAATCTACACTGATATCATATCAGGAATCCCAGCTTTCTTCTCACACTTTATAACAAACCTTCCTGCATTTCATCAAGTTCTGATTTTTGTGTCTTTCAAGTCCCTACCAGTGCCTTACGTGCCATCGAGCGAGCGGTATCTTGTAGGCAGGGTTGGTGCCAAAGACTATAAAATCTACAGATGCATTGTGAGATATGGATACTGTGATCATATCAGGGACACAGATGATTTTGAGGAACAGATTATTCGCTCTATCGGTGAGTTTATTTCCTTAGAAGAAAATGATGATGAGTCCCTCATTTCACCTGAAGGTAGAATGTTGGTTGTGGGGAAGGCGCCAGCAGAAGGAAATGCTTTGATTCCTTTACATGAAAGTTGCTCAACTTTGGGGCCTGCAAGCATGGAAAATGCCCAAACTCATGTGGTAAGTGAAGGTGGTGGTACACCAGTGAGTAGAAAAAAGGTGCGGTTTATGTTACCAATGACGAGTCCTGAAACGTTGGGGTCTGTCAGGGAGGAACTACAAGAACTGATAGATGCAAGGGAGAGTGGTACTGCATATTTCTTGGGTCAGTCGCATTTAGCATTGCGCAAAGGCTCAAACTTTATCAAGAAGTTCTTGATCATGACCTATGTTTTTCTTGATAAGAACTGTAGAGAGCCACCTGTGGCATTGAACATACCTCACGCTGCCCTTGTGGAGGTTGGCATTGTCTATACTCTCTAAAAATCAAAAGGATAATTTTGTTAATTTTATTGGACTAAGGTAAAATGATATATGAATACTGAAAAATTTTGATCCCAAGCTGTTGTTGTATGGTTTACTTTAATCTGTTTTTCGTTGTATTTAAGTTTGTGAAGTGACTTCATCAAAGCTAAAAGTTTAATCTCAGACAATAAATTTCAGAAATTGAGCTCACAAATCTTTCTAGAATATTTAATTTTTACATTAAACTGCATTTTATGTGGATTGTAAATAATATATATATTAAAATTATTTAATCTAAGTAATTAAATAATTTTAATAAATTATAAATTAATCAAATAATTTATAAAAGTGAGCATTTAAAAATAAATTGTAATAATTTTGTTTGGTTATTTTTATTAAAAGTAAACACATTTTTAATATGCCTAGTGGACTTTTTTTACATAAATAAAAGAAGAAAAGATATTTTTAGTTGAATAAAATATAGAGATATTTTAGGTAAAGTAGAAGACTGATTATTATTTTTTTTGATAGAAGAGGAGAGTAGTGTTTTAGATATATAATAGAAGGGATAATTGTTATTTTTTCCTGTGTTTTGGCCTATTACACTATTTCATCTCTGACATCTCCCTCTGTCAAGGATGAAATAGTACATGAATTGCAAATGTCAGGGATGAATAAATATTTTTTCAAATGTCAGGGATGAAATAGTGTATTAGGTCAAAATATATGGGGAAAATAGCAATTCTCCCATAATAGAATTATAGTCTATGAAGCACCGACACTTCAAATGGGGTGAAGTATCCGTGTCCGACACTTTTCGGATACCGACACGATCCGACACATGTCCGACACTTTTCAGATACCGACACATGTCCAACATGTATCCAACAAGTGTCATGTCCTGACCGGATACTTGTCCTATTATTTTATTATTTTTTTAATTTTTAGGATACATGAAGGATATAACAGGACACTTTTTAGGATACCCGACTTTTATTTTTTTATCACATTTTGTATATGGCATGTATATGGTATTAGTAGCTAGATTGTTGGCCGAATGATTTATAGTCAATTTTTAAATAATTTGGAGCTTCTCTTTGTGATAGTAGCTCCATTTTTTTTGTAGAGATCACGTATATTGGTCACTTTTATGTATGCCTTATACATGACAATGATAGATAATTAACTAAATGATTTAAATTT
>CATIWM010622223.1:0-21797 GCA_949671775.1 Mallotus repandus
CCCCCCCCCTTCTTTAGGACTTGGGTTACAGACTCTGGTCAGATGAGCTTGGTAATCTCTCTTGAACTGAGTTAAGGTTAAGAGTGATGGTTAGCCAATTTACAATCCCAGGAAGCTAGTGGAATCAAGCGACCATAAACCAATGTTATCGGCTATAGGGACATGCAAAAATGAATGCAAGAATAAAATAATAATTAATAAAATAATTCTAAAGAACACAAGTAGAATCAGTATCTCTTATCCCTAATGGAGTCGCCACTATAAACGGTGGGGTTTAGCCCGCGCCCAAGTTTATTGCAACCGTGACACTGTTTGAGCTCAGGGCTCTAGGGAACACACTAACCACTGTTATAAAGACATGGCATGGAGATGAGGAGTCACCACCCAGGGTAATAACTGGGACAAATCGAAGGTGGTGGTAACTCGATTCTCTAATACAAGCTAGCACCACAACTAAGAGTTTTGGATACGGAATACCAACTTCTTTTAGTCTTGTGTTCATTTACAATTAGTTTATGAATTACTATCCTATTCCCTAACTACATGCAATTTCATTAAACCCTAATTGAACATCTATCTAACCCTAAGGCAACCAATCCATGAAAAAACACATAAAAAATTGCATTTGAGGTGTAATGTCCCTAAATCCAAACTACATTTGATTTTAATTTTAAGTTAGCTAAATCTACGTATTTTATTTACAAGTGAAATGGAACTAAAGGTGGGCCTAAATTTTAATTGTATTAGTGAACTTAAATCTATTATTTTTAATTCTAAAAATGGGCCTAAGTCTACCAAATTTAAGAAAAAATGGATTTGATTTAATGGGCCTAACTCTACTTATTTTAATTTAAATGAAATAATCTTAAATTTATTTATTTTAAAAGAAATTATTTAATGGGCTGAGTTAAGTCTAAATTTATTTTAAATTACATAAAATGGGCCTAAAGTCTAAATTAACTTGAATGGACCTAAATTGATTTTAAAGTTAATTAAACCTAAGTTTAATTTTAAAGGCCTATTTTATTAGTGAGTTAGACCTACACGTGGACTTCAGGCCCAAAACGAATAAAAAATAACAAACAAGCCCAAATAATAAAAATAAAGAAAATAACAAATCAAAAACAAACATCCTGTGATTTTTCTAACCTTAATTTTAATTACATACAACCTAAAATTAATCTAAAGCCACCATTGATTTTAATTAAGGTTTACCAAATAAACCCTAATTTACTAATTGATTTTAAAAAGCAAAAATAAAGTAAATATTTTACTATTCCCACTATTGGGGCTATTACAACCTATGTACAGGTTAATTAATTACATGCCCAAAATCAAAAATAAATACACAATATAAATAGCATAAAGTAATAAAAACACAGAATAATAAAAGTAAAAAATCTACGCAGGATTACTATAGCATTTTATCCCTGGCATTCCATAAACCTTCCTGGATTTAATCAGTTCAATCACATCTCCATGGCACAGGATGTTTCCACCATCATCATTAAAGAAAGAAAACAAAAAAAATCAAGAAAATGATTAGAATAAAAATAAGGAACAAAGAAGAAGAAAATAAAAGAATCAAATGGAAATAAATAAAAGGAAAAAAAAAAGGATGGAATGTAGAGTGATGCAGTATTGACTAGCTCCTCAGAGACTTTGTTTAATTCACCGTTTGAATAAGTTTGTAGTATTAACTTTCTCGGTTCCCAGACTTTGATTGCTTTTCAAAAGAATTTTTCTTTTTTTATTTTGTTTTGAGAAGTAAAGAAAAATAGAGCTCCCCAAAATTAAAACCCTAAGAAAGGTTCTGCATTTTTTCAAAGGAAAAGGGCATTTCCAGAAGCTTTTCTTTTTCAGGAAAGATAACCTCTATGATCTTTCTTCTTCTTTTTTCCTGCATCCTCCAGCCTCTCTCCCTCTCCCTGTTCTCAAAAAAATCCTCCTCTCTGCCTCTTTATTTTCCTTTTTAACTTCAACCCAAAAACCACTCCTCCGTAGATTAGGTTAGGTTGTTAGCAGAGATGATATTATCACTCATTATCCCCAAAAAACAACGACACGATAAAATTTTATTATTTAAATTGGACTGATAAAATTGACAGGATAAAATTATACTTATTTATCTTTTTTTTTAAATTAATTTTTGACCAATCAAAATTTAAAGAAATCATTTCAAAAATTAAAAATTGGGTGTCGAAGTCCGAACTGAATTGTGGAATTCCAACCGAAATTGTGTATTTCCGATCAGAAATGTATAATTCTGATCAGAAATGTATAATTCCTATCGAAATTTTCATATTTCTGATCAGAAATTTGTAATTACAATCGGTGATTTCTTGAAAGAATTAAAAACTTTATAATTGGGTCCTTTAAAAAGTTACAATTGAGTCTAAAAAATGCAATTAAGCCTTGAGATCCAAATTCAAATACTAGAGACCTATTTGCAACAAATTTTCATCATTGGAGTCATCTGTTGCATCCATACTCGACTATCTTGAAATTGGGTGCTTGCAGGTGGCTAAGCTATATATAAAGCAAATGTTTGTGGACATGTTTAATGTTACTTTAATGATATCTTCTCATGTAATTGCCCTAGAGGACGGGAGAGGGTGAATAGGGCTCTTTAGAACTTAAAAGAAAATTAAAAGATTTAGGGAAGAATTAAAGGGAGATTAAGAGAGTAGAAAATCAAACACAAGTGTTTAAGGAGTTCGATTCATAAATGAATCTATGTCTCCACCTAACCTATCCCCAAGGTAGGATTTTCAATCCCCACACCAATCTTATTCACAAGATTGAGATTATAAGAGTTTTAAAGATCAACTTTAAACCATACACAATGAGTTTTTGACTAAAGGCTTAGCTCTATACACAATCCCAAGTATTTTAAAAGTTGAACACTTAAACTAATTCCTTAGAAATAAACCTCACTTCCTTTCTAATTTATCCTAAGAATTAGATGAAGTAGAAGTCCTATGTCTAACACGCAACCAACTCTCAAAAGATTTAATAACGAATTAAGAAAGTATATGAATATTTAAGAGCTTAATGAATGCTAAGAGAGAAAATTTCAACAACTAAGTGTGTAACTCTTCAATGAAGCTCCAAGAGTTGTTTATATAGTTGAACAACTCAAAATATGGTTGTTGGGGACATTAACTTCGTCCCCAACCTTCTCCAAGTTTCATTTAATGCAAAATAATCTTTTTTGTAGAGAAATGGCTGCTCACAGTTGTGAGGGCAGGCTCCCAGTCGTGATGGTTGCAAAATATAGTCGTTGGGTGGTAGGTGACCGTTGTCTTTTGCAAGGCTGCCTGATTACAAGTTGCTTAAGGTTGTGAGGGTAGACCGTGGGCGTCTCACGCTCTTTTGCTCACTTGAAATGCCCATTACTCACTACCTGGATGAGCTCGTTATTAGCCCTTGTGAGCTTATCACGACCACCTCACGATCGTGAGGGTCTCGATGACTTTTGCCCTTTGTTGCTTCTGTGATCCTTTAGCTCGTGAGCAAGGCTCCCGATCGTGAGCCTTGCTCGTGAGCACTCCCCTGTAGCCTTGTTTTGAGCATTTTGATTCTCTAATTGTCCCAAACAAACCTTGAACTTAGAGGGGACTTATCTTTGAAATTTGATGACTTAAAACCTTGAAGTGAGTCTCACTCATGAGCACTCCCATGTAGCCTTGTTTTGAGCATTTTGATTCTATAATCGTCCCAAACGAACCTTGAACTTAGAGAGGACTTATCTTTGACATTTGATGACTAAAAATCTTGAATAAACACATTTAAATAAACATATTAGATTATTCAAATTATTTGTTAAAGTCAAAATTTTAGAGATTAAATAAATCTAAAGTCAACAACTCCTATGTTTTTAGTATACAAATTCAAATATTTTAATCTTAACACGATAAAAAAAATAAACAGGTTAGAGCATCTCTAATGCACTCTTTATTTCACCTAAATTCTTTATTATAAAAAGTGATTGTAAAAAATAGGATTTCAACCCACTTTCTTTCTATCTCTAAATTATAGATTAAAGAGTGAGTTTCACTCTTTATATGTAGAGAGCCAAAATTTACTATCTATCTCACTTTTTATACAAAAGTTAATTAATACACATCTATTTTCTATATATATCCTTATTTTCTATTGGCTTCTTTTATTACTTAATTTTTTTTCCTCTTTCTTTCCACAATATTCAAAAATTAAAATTAAATATTTTTAGGATAAAATAAAATGAAGAGTGAAATATAAAGAGTGCATTAGACTTAAATAAAATTGTTTACTTTTTATATTGAAAGATTCATTAAGATGCTCTTTATTATCTAAAATATGTTCTTTATTTTAAAGAGTACCAGTGGAGATACTCTTACACTAACACAACATGTTTAATTCATTTATTTAAATGGATTGTGCAGCTCATAAAATTCAGCATGACTAGTTTAACCTATATAATATTTATAATATAAAAAAAATACTATTTTTCACGAAAAATCTAAATTTTTTTTATAATTTAGCAATTTACATAATATAATTATAAAAAAATTATTTTTATAAAAAAATTTATAATAAATGACTAATTTACTATTTAAAATCATAATAAATTATATGCATTTTAAATGAATCATGTCAGGTTGACACAACTAAACACAACACATATAATGAAAACGAGTTGTAAACGGATTCACATGTCAACCTCTACACAATATGGTTAAACTGTGTTATAAATAGATTGATCCGTTTCTAATATGAATCCAATTAACCTCAACTAATTTTACGTGTTAGACGAATCGTATTCACGTGTTACTACCCATTTTGACAACCTACACCAGATATTGATGTGGATTTTTTTTATTAGAAAAAAATTGCAATTAAGTGCAACAAAAATTAGAATATATCACAAACACAATGTTACCTCTTTCTCTCACACACGAACGTTGGCATGCCGTGAACAAACGCTACCGACACCACGGTTAGATACTTATAATATGAGACAGAGACCATTTTAAATAGCAGGACAAAACATACCTGCAATGCCAGCTAATACATGATGAACAACGACAAATAGAAATTAATCATGTCCTAGCATACAATATAATGGTCTGCAAAAGTAAAATCTATTGTGGGGTTTTCGCGGTTGGTAACCCTTTTTTCTCTTTTGGAGCAAAATTCAATTAGTCCTTTTTTTTTGTCAATTTACCTCTGGAATTTTGTAATAAAGGTCGACCCTAAAAATTTTATTTACACTTCCATTTTCTAACAGGCAAGTAAATATCATAATAAAAATTATAAACAACTCCCTAATAGATTATTAGTTAACAAATTAGTCCATAATTTCATAAAAAATAAAAATTATTTTTTAAAATTATATTTAAGCACTTAATTTATTTATATTAGATTATATTACTAGACACATTTATTTAGTCACCAATAATTTTTAATAGGAAAAATAATCAAATCTATCATAAACTATATGTCAATTATCAATTTTATCCTAATTTCAAAGTTGTATCAATTTGCTTCTTCAACTTACCAAGTTGTTCCAAATCTATCCAAACGACATTAAACTTGTGCCAGAGCTGACGTAGCATAAGAGTGACTGATATGGCAAAAAGAAATTAAAAACTTAATCAATTCTATCATCAACTATAGACCAATTATCAAACTAATCCTAATTTGACAAAAAAAATTCACACTTTAAAATCACTTTTAAGAACAAAATATATATTTTTTAAATAAATTTGACCAATAATTTTTGTATTTTTAAATCACTTTTAAGAACAAAATATTTTTTTTTCTAAATGACTTCAAAATAGTGGAATGGTTTTTTGTACTCAAAAAATTTTAAAAACCAAATAAACATATTGGATTTCAAAAATATCTAGGCTCTAATAATAAAAAAATAAAAGATTAAGAGTTTAATTGTATCAAAATAAACTTCAAGGAGATGATTAAAATTTGAAAATAATTTAAGAATTTTTTATACCTTTTACCATACTACAATTCAAGTTTTAAAAAATATTAAATCAGATGTTTCATTAATATAAATATAAAATTATAAAATATAAAAAATGTTTAAATATAAAATTATAAAAATTGCAAAAATTATAAATATAAAATATTAATCAAACGTCTGATTTAAAAACATTTAAAACTTAATTTCTGGTGCGGTAAAAGGTATAAAAAATTCTTATATTATTTTCAAATTTTAATTATCTCCTTAAATTTTTTTTGATACAATTAAACTCTTAATCTTTTATTTTTTTATTATTAGAGTCTAGATATTTTTGAAATCCAATATGTTTGTTTAATTTTTAAAATTTTTTAGTACAAAAAATCATTCCATTATTTTGAAATTATTTTAAAAAAATATTTTGTTCTTAAAAGTGTAAATTTTTTTTATCAAATTAGGATTAGTTTGATAATTGGTCTATAGTTAAAAATAGAATTGATTAAATTTTTAGTTTTTTTTTTTTACTATATTAGCTACTCTTATGTCACATCAACTCTGACACAAACTTAATGTCATTTGGATAGATTTGGAGCAATTTCGAAAGTTGAGGAAGCAAATTAATACAACTTTAAAATTAGAATGAAATTGATAACTAATCATATAGATTTAATTATTTTCCCTTTTAAATACTAAGTTTTACTTTATTTATTCTATTATTACTTTGTATATTATATAATATTAAAATATCTTAACATTATGTGAATTGAATAATTTGCTTAAAAAAATAAAAAGATGTTATTCTAATTCATGAATTTAAACTAATATAATTCTATATCTACTAATTAACTATAATATATTATTTTTAAAAATTTCAATAATTTTCAACATATAAACAATTTTAAAGATTTGAAATAATATTATTTACATATAAATTAATATGTTAGTATAAATATTAAAATACTACAAAACTTCTAACATGTAATGTTAAAATATTTTGATATTATATATATTAACATACAAACTAATAATATAAGTAAATAAAATAATTTTTTAATTTTTCAAAACTATTAAAATATTATTAGCGAATAAATAAATTTATTTAGTAATTTAATATATTATAAATAAATTTATGCCTTAATTATACTTTTAAATAATAAATTTCTAATTTTTTATTAAATACATTCCAAATATATGGACTAATTTATTAACTAATTAAATTATTAGAATAATTGACATAAATGAAATTTTTAAGAATAATAAAGTTCAAGAGGTAAATTGAGGAAAAAAGTAAAAGCAAATTAAACTTTTTTCAAAAAGTTTAAGAGCCAAATCGAAACTACTCTTTTTTTTTTTTGGCTGCGGCTCAGATTACTCTTACTTCTAGACAGACAGGTGGTTATAGCAAAAGCATGTAGCTGATAAAACGACTTTACACCAAACAGCAGCAGCTCGGATGTCCTCCACCCATCAATTGAGACTGACATCATTTCCCTCCCACTTTATGCAAAATCTCTCTGAAATATTTGGCTTTCAAGCAAAGCCAGTTTTGACAAAACGTAGTCCCCATAGAAAGCGAGAACGATTAAGGGAACACAAATGAATTGAGCAAGGCTTGCTCTCTCAGTCGCTTGTGTGCATACAGGCTGTCAGATACTATTGAAAAGTCTATATTCCAATGCTTGCCACACCAGTGCTATGCATGGTAATTTAAAAAAAAAACAAAATTATATATTGGCTTGCATTATTCAGATAAGAGAGATCACTCCAGTACTATTTGACAATAAACCGACAGAACCAGATAAGGACATGAATGCCAAGGATTCACTTGTCAGACTCCAATTCACAGATTTTCTTCCATTGAACATGTCAAATGGAAGTCCCAATTCCAATTGTAGTACAAACTGGACGGATAACACATCCTTCAAACATTGTATACATCAAATCTAACATTAAAACAACTCATCTAGCAAAACAGAAATCCAGGCTACATGATGCAATCAAAAAATATATGCTTCAAGTAGTAGCATTCTATCTTCACTAGTTTAAACATTGATAATCAGTGACATAATTTGGGTCAACCAAACAAAACACCAGGAAGAAAACCCAAATTTTCATCAAATCACCCAAAAACCCTCCCACAAAGGTGAACATGTATTCCTCCTCTAGGAAAAAAATAGCATGACAAACACAAACCCCAAAATCTAATGATAAACTCATCATACATCTAATAAGTCAGTTTCTTGCTCACTAGCTTCTCCTAATTGCAGTAGATTCCATATTCTCCCCAGATTTTATGAACCACACTGTACAAACCACCACGAACACTCCCTATATACAAAGATCAACAACAATCCACCACTCAATCTAGTAAGTAATTACCTCTCATTATCTTTTTTATTTTTTGAGGAAAAGATCACTTTATTAGGGACTCGAAGACGATGCCTCCTGCCTTGGTTCTCTCAAATACCCAAGAAGTGTCTCAGCCTGTCACAAACAAAACCGCCAAACTTGAATAAAGCCTAAAAATAACCTTAAGTTACATTTAAGTAAAGGCTTCTGACAATGCAATGACAGAAATGTTAGAACTTAAAACCAGATTGCTTAATAGCCCTAAATTACAAATTCTTTTAATAGACCTCATGTTCTTCTATTATAATTCAAGGTGTTTCAAGAAATGCATATAAATTCAAGAAATCAATTCAATTTAGTCAATTTTCATCTTTGGAAAGGTTATATCCTGGAACTCAATCCTTTCAACTCAAAAAAGAGGGATTCTAAAAGATACCAAATCATGTAAAAAATGATGTTCCTGGAACTCAATCCTTTCAACTCAAAAAAGAGGGATTCTAAAGATACCAAATCATGTAAAAAATAATATGATTTTGCAAGACTTCAATTCAGTTGAGCTATTGCATGGAATTAGTCTGAAACCAGGCCATAACGATCAATAATACACACACCTTATGCTTAGCACGAACGCTCCCCGTCTGTGAAAGCGCAACAAGAGGAGGAATCCCACCTTCTCTAACAAGCAACCCACGGTTCCTAACACTATCAGCACACAACTGCAACAATGTAAGCACAGAAAATTCTTTCCCTTTAATAGAACCATCTTCAATAGCCTCAACAAGCGCAGCAATCCCTCCTTCCTCGACAATGGCTTCTCTCCCTTCTTCTATCGCAGCCAAACTACTCAAAACAACCATAGCCTTCTCGGCCATCCCTGTTCCCTGTTCGGCCACCATACCCACAAGCGGTTTCACAGCTCCCGCATTCACTGCTCTCTCTTTATTCTGTTTAATCGAACAGAGCTTGTAAAGTGTAGTTAAAGCATCCTTTTTTCCTCTACTGGATCCACTTATCAGTAAAGAAACTAACGGTGGTATAGCTCCACATGCACCAATTGAGTTTTTATTCTCTTCTACTAGTGCTAAACTAAGCAACGCACACGCTGCATTTTGCTTTGATGTTTCAGTTCCTGTTTTCAACACATAAACCAAAGATTTAATAGCTCCATTGTTCGTAATTAAACCTTTGTTCTCTTGATGGAGTGAAAGATTCAACAAAGCTGTCACTGCATGTTCTTGCGTCCACGGATCGCTGCATCGAAGAAGTGGTATCAAAGCCGGAATAGCACCGGATTCGCCTATTAACGCGCGATTATCGGACCGATTCTTAGCAAGAAGTCGAAGTTTCGCTGCCGCTGATCTTTTAACTGCAACTGACGGCGATCGGAGGCTGTCTACGCAGATCTTGACCGTCGGTTGAAGATCTTCAGGCGAAATACTTTCGATTATTTCTGTAGAGAAATTCTCTCTCTGTAGAAACCCTAAGCAGGGTTCAGGTTCCGGCTCGGCTGATTCAGAGTTTTCTGTTTTAGGCGTGTTTTCAGGGGACGGTAAACAAGCGAGACGCTGCAATTCTCCAGAGATATCGCTGCTACAAGCCGAGAAATCGCTGAATGCTTGAGAGATATCAAGGAAATCTTCCTCGGAAGATGATTTTCCGGATTTCTCCACGCCACTGTTATTTATGTCATTATTATTGTTCCGGGAGGCAAGTTCTCCAAGACGCATGTCGATGACGGATTCGGTCAGGTTTTCCGAAACGTAACCGGAGTTGTCGGCAGCTGTAGTGAAAGAGCAACAGCTAACACTGTCGTCATTTTGGTAGAGATTAGAGCGTATTGTACGCATAGAACGGCCAACATGGCGGCTGATTTTGGGATTGGATACTGAAGATGGGTTATAGAAGGGGCTGGTTCGGGTTATCGGGAAGCGATTTGAATTGGAATGCGAATCTTCTAAAGAAACCATTGCTAATTTTGTTTCAGAGCTGAAACTGAAAATGAAAGAGCTTTCGATGCTTCGAGTTTTTTTAAGAGAATTTGTACATGGCGAGAACTGAAGCTAAAGAAGAGAGGAGGACGAAGACGATGAAGAAATGGTTATGGCCAAAAAGCTGGCATTGCTGGACTTGCTAGCCTAGTGGTTTGGTTTTGGTATCTGAGGGAAATGATAAGTTTAAAGGACTGTGATAGTTTGACAGTCCCACAGACCGACATATGGTAAGTGCAGGTCATATCAGGCTTTCGTCAGGTAGGGACCAAACGCTCGCTTTTTCTTCAAAACAAATCAAACGGTCTTGAATTGGTTCTGTATATGATATGATTTGATTGTAGTCACGGTTCTGACCTCTGTGTGGTTGAATAACTTTCAAATATTATATATATATACACCTTTTCATATGTAATTACAAACGTACCCTTTACAAGTTGCAACACCTGCTGGCTGCTGTTGTCTGTTGATGTAGACAGTAGACATCTCTTTATTCCACTGCTATTCAATTGTGGGCGTTTTTTCTTTGGAAAAAGGGTCAAATTGGACCTCAACTCTGGACCAAATTCTACATTGAACGCTAATGTTTTTTTTAGTTCCTAATTGGACCTTCATGTATTAAAAGTGGCCCAAGAAGGACCTTTCGTGACCAAAAACTTGAATTGTTGTTAAAACTAGCGGATGTGCCATAGTAGGGCCCACTTCACTTGATGAATGGAAGCTATGTGTAGCTCTCTCTTCTTCTTCTCTTCTACATAACAGTAATATCTCAAATTAATGATATTATAAGATGTCTTCTTCATCATTGTCAACAATGTTTTCATCTCGCAAATGAAGTACGTAAGGGACTAACTACAAGAGGTTGTTTATCTTTTTGCAAGTTATATCATTATCCATTCATAAATAACAATGCAAGTAGTTGAAATTCTGCAAGGGATTATACCTCTGAAGTGCATATGAACAAGCAGTGATATCACGTTTCTGTCCAGTTTCCATAATGGTATGCATAAACTCCAAAGACGGATACTAAGGTACAAGGATCAAAAGAGAGTATGCTATACTATTATGATACTAATGAGGAAAGATTCAGTAAAGAGGGCGACTGGGTATCTTCTGAGAAAGAATTGACAACCATAACTAAACAAAATGCTTACTGTAGTTGCAAGTGAAATTATGTCTACTATCAAAAGAGATGTTTATTGAAGATAACATAAAATAAAATAGTTTTGTTATTTTTTGTTCCTCTTTTTATCTTTATTTGTAAAGTGTTTAATTAATATTTAATTTGTATCATGTTTGAAATAATAAATTATTCTGACAAATTAAAGGCAAAATAATTGATGAAACAGTTTGAAATCTTCAAAGCCTATATGGTTTCATCAATATGAATTGTTATCGTTTGAAAGGAATTTATGAAGGTAAAGAAAATAAGATATATAATGATGCATTTGGTATCAGGCCCAGATCAAGTGAATATGGGGCCTGAGGTAAGTGGCCTAATTTTTGGTGCGTGAACTTTTTAATTTTTGGTATTTTGGTTGTTGTACTTTTTTGTTTGCAATTAAGTGGTTGAACTCTATAAATTTGTTCTATTTTAGTGCTTCCAGTTAGTGAGCAGTGGCATGAGTGCCTAATCAGCACTTTTGGGGCCCACCATTTGAATAACATACATGCCACATCATTATCTTTGTGTAGATAGATTGGCATGGGTTTAAAATACCCTTTCTTTTTTCGTAGAGAATAAAATACCCTTTCATTACTCTTTATTAAACTAATGTTGAAATTGTAAAAAAAAAGAGGGAGAAGACATTGAGAAGGAGAAAGAATCACAAACACAAAAAACATAACACAATCACAACTATAATTAAAATCACATACAATAAGAGAAGGAATTCCAACTTTCAAATTTTGACCAAAAAAAATCCAGCTTTCAAATAAACAGGATTAAAAGAAACAACCTCAGAATTAGCAGCTTTTCCAGCCTTCAAATTGACTTTCTCTAAACCTACTAATAACATCAACACTCTTCATTAAATTCTCAATTGCATTATTATCATACATTCTAAATTCATGCTCAGGGTGTCCTTTTGCCTTAATTACCAAATCCCAAGGACACCTATCAACATAAAATACTCTAAACTCATCATTACCAGAAGCTACCCATAGCAAACCCAATATTCAAATCTTAAGAGTTAACAAACTTAGCAGTCCCATCGAAGCCATCAATCTATCCTCCTGAATCTGTCCTTGCGAATGGAAGATTGTAGCAAGGATGAAAAACAGAGCATAATCGATGAAGAAGAATTGAAAAGGGGAGCTGTGAAATCCTAAAACGGAAAAAAAGGATAGTATTAAACGGTGATGTGTTGCGCTGCATTGTCTTAGTTTCAATAAAAATAATTGAACTTTGAGAAGAAAAAGTAGGCATGCAATTGATTTTAGTGCAATTCACAGATTTTTCTCTTTCTTTTTTCTCAAAAACAGAAAAGAAAATAAAAGAAACAAAAATAATTAAGAGAAAAAAAAGAAGAAGACGACATAAATAAATAAAGAGAAGAGCAAAAGAAGAGTATAGATTCATTTACCTTTCTCTTTCTCCACCAAAGGCAGAGCAAGGCAGCGTCCCTTCCTTTTGCTATGATATGCTTTGATTTCAGTCTGTGTGCCGTTGATTGATGATTTGGTGATGCAAATTGAGCCTCCTTCTCCTTGGGGGTTTAATAAACTCAACGGCTTCTCCTTAGGGGTTTACTTATTTTAATTTCTAATATTTTAAATTAAAATATAAATATAATTTTCTAGATAAAATAAATTTTTTTTATTATAAAGTAATTATAATAAAAATATTTTTATATTCTTTAAAATTTTGTACAAAAAACAAAGCCAAAAAGGTATTAAAAATATAAAATTTTAATTTTAATTAATTATAAAATATATTTTATCATAATGTCTTTTAATTATAATGCTCTTTTTTATCATAATATTTTATTTTGAAAGTATAAAATTTATTGAAAATAAAACTTGTATAATTTAAAATATTGTGAAAAATAGTAATAAATTATTTTTTTCTATATCTTAAAATTAACTTGTTTATTTATTTTTAAAATTTAAAATTATTTAAATATGTATATATAAATCTATATTTTTCTTAAAATATTAAAATTTTTTAGATAAGAACTCATATTTATATTTTTAATTAATTATAGAAAATTAAAATAAGTAAATTTATATTTTATGAAAAATTTTTAAAAGTAATATAAGTGTTGAAAAAGTAAAAAAAAATGGCATGAATGTTAAAAAATTAAAACTTTAGGAACCAAAATGAAATAATTTTTATTAAAAAGTTGACAAAAGGGTTTAAAATTTTCAGCTAGTGAAGTAAGAGAGTCTAGATATACAAAATGAAACTTGAGTGGTTTAAAACTAAAAATGTGAAAATTTTAGGGGTCTAAATATAGATTTTGCCATATTATTATTAATTAAAAATTTAAAAATAATCAAAGTGTTGTTTATTTATATAACAATTTTATATTAACTTCATATAGTTAATTAGTTATAATTCATTGCAATTCTAATAAATTTTTTTATTTAAGTAATTATATGATACTTTTTTATTATTTTTTATAATTAATACTTTTCTCAACTATAGAACTAATTTATATTAAAAAAATATTATGGTCATAATTAATTGTTAGATAATAAAAAAGTATTTGTTATTTTTTAAAAAACACGTACAAAGAAAGGATGACAAGTAAAATTACAAAAAAGTCTTCACTCATTATTATATAAAAATTGGATAATTTAGTCATTTACTAATAAAAATTAAATTAAATTAACTAAAATGTAATTCTATATTAATTGAAAGTATATTTCTTATTTTAATTAGGTTAAATTCTATTTTATCTCTAATAAAAATAAAAATAATTAAAATCTAATTCTAAATTGAAAATATGTTTCCTATTATAATTAGGTTAATTCCTCTTTTAATTAGGTTAATTTATATCTTATCTCAAGCTAAAAACCAAGATCCAACAATCCATAAGCAAGCCAAGATCCATTACAAGTCCAACAAGGCCCAATGACAAGGTCAAAAACCAAGAAGTTACAAGAAACCTTGTTAAGCTTCATTCAAGATGTTTAGAGAGTCCAAGAACTTTCAAATATAATCCAAATCAATGAGGGATCAAAGGAGGCCCAAATAGTCATGTTTACCACATCAAAACAAATGATTTTGAAGGCCAAAATTACTATTGCAACTGTAGCCATCACCTGTGATCGCAAGGAGCATGATTTCAAGTAAGAAATTAAGGGAACTCTTGGCTACGACTGCAGCCAAATCACTGCAATCATAGCAACCCAGAAGTCTGAAGAGTTAACTTTAAATTGTTAACTAGGTCGGTTACATTCGCCCTAAATGCTTAGAGTAATAGCCTTGCATGAATTGCCACCTACTTTGTACCATTTCAATTACTATATTAAATAGAATAAAGCATCTTTTAACATCATATAACATCAAGTCCAAATACATTGCTCAAATTGGAGTTAGAATGGTCTGTAATGTCTTTAATGAGAATAAATGTAATATGGGTTGTAATTGTAGATTAGTAAGGCTAAATTATCTTATGTTTTAGTGTCTAGAATAGTAGTATAAGTTTGGTCTTATATCTATATAAATAAAACATCATCTCATTGTAAAAGTATGTTGATTTGAGTTATAAAATATTGAGTTTTTTTTTAGTGAGAAATTCGCTTTGAAGTTCTTGCATGAACTTTATGACTTATCAAGCCTAGTGAGGTTTGTGGTATCAACATATAAAATCTTTGTCTTCTTCTTCATCTTTCACACTTATTTTTGTTTATTTATGTTGAAGACCTCAAAGTCTATTGAAGTCTTTATCAAATTGTTTAAGGGTGTTAATTTTTTTATATTGCAAGTTTAGCATAGCTCTTTAGTTATTGGGGAGCTTGAATGAAGGGTTAATGATCTCATTCTAATCTTGGTAAGAACTAAAATAGTTCTCTTATATTTATCTTGAATGATCCTATAACATAATTGTGGTAGGTGATAAATTATAATCATCAAGTTTATCAAAGTATTAAAACTATTGGGGAGCTTGGGTTATGAATCTATTTATTTCCATCATTTTTGTTATTAAAGCTTTGGCTCAAGATTAAGGTTTGCATTGTTGGGGTTTTGTGATTAAAAAATGTAGTAAAAAATTAAAAATTTCATTTATAAACTTGAAACAGGATCCATGTAATTTGATTAATTGATTTAATTAGGGTTTCCAAAACCTTACGATAAACGACGAAGGGGCAAGATTGTTGGATGGACGAGAGGGGGTTCACTCCAATGACACCCTACCTCGAGCTTTTAGTGTTCTTGGCTGGATTGAGACATCTCTAATATGGGTACGTCCTCTACAAGTATCCACACGAATAGCCTCAAACCAAAACGAGTGTGTGCTAGCACTTTTTCTTAAAATTCTCAATTCTTGAGAATTCTGTATTTTATTTTTTGAAAGGTGAAAAATGAATCGAAGAATGGCAGAATAAAAGAGTGTGTGAAACCCTAGAAAAAAGGATATATTTGTACTCTCCTTCATTAGGGTTTCACTCACCAAAACGTTTTTGGTATATATATCACCTTTCTATTTCTATTTTGATTCAAATTCCAAAACAAAAATTATTTCCTATTTATTTAAGATAACAATTACCTTAAACCCATAGAGTTTTTACTAGGCTAGTAAACCCATGTTCGTTTAAGGCCTGTTCTAAGTGTGTTACCCTATAGGTTCATATAATGTTGGCAGTGGGCCTGAAATCCTAATTTAGGCCTACTAGTCATAAGTGGTCTCTAGCAAGACATTATGACTACCCAAGTTACGTGAAGGCCGATAATCCGACATAACTTAATTTACAGTGAATATTGTAATCCTTTTATCACACTATATCTTGATTGAACATAAGGCATAGTTTATATCATCTTTATACAATTTAACCACATTATCTCTTGATTCCAAGTAGACTGAGAATGATAACTCGTTATCAATTCATTCTAGGATGGCCATGCATTTTCTTTAATCTATCTTATCAAGGGGCCCACAAATATCTTACTTATATTAAATGATGGATAAATTCCTTCTCAGTCACTCACATTCCTCATATAACTCATTTTATATCCAACAACAATCTATTTCATTATAATGTTAAAGAGAATGTTAGAATATGTTAAAATACAAAATAATTATATAGGAAACCATGGTGATTTTAAGGTCAGAGGACTAAAATAATATTACTGTGATCAGAAATACTTATGATAATTATCTATGTAGTATTCTCATAGTGGGCTAATCTAGTACATCATTTCTCAAACAAGTACCTATGAGTTGACTTAATATCTCATATACATGATTAGTAAAACATAATCATCAGTCAATACCATACTAGTCTTAATTCATTGTCATTTCAATAATAATGAATAGCTAGGGATAAATAAGAATAGAACTCATATTTAACCTAAGGGTTTTACTATTAAGTCACATACTTGATGACTTTAGGAAGAATTGACTATTCAAGTAATTATAACATAATAATAATGATGAAAATGCCTTTTTATTAATAAAATCAACATATGATAAAGTCAAAACACAGTCATACAAGATTGACCTAGTGCATATCACTAGCATGTGTATCCCTTTTATTTGTGATTTAATTATTTTTATCTTGTTCTTTTCATCTTAAGTTTCTATCTACCATTGTTCTTGTATTTATCTTCTTGTGTTCTTGTTCAAGTGTTCTTTGTTAATCTCTTTCTTTGTTTGAGCTTATTATTATTAAAAAAAAAAAATCGTGCATAAAAAATTATGATTTTTGTGTTTTTATGTTTCCTCTCTATTTGCATACATTTGAAAAAAAAATTACAAAGTGTCTAATTGTTGTTTGTCCTTATTTGTTTCTTTGGCCTACCTTTTTTATTTTCTTGTGGCCCACCCAAACTTTTCACTCCATTAATTGCTACATTCTTAACTTCAATTGATTTAAGCATCTTAGTTCATCTAAGAATCCACAAAGTAAATTAAAAGTGATAAAAGGCAAGAGTGTGTGTGATTATTGGAGTGGATAAAAGCTAAAGTTTAAGTGCAAACACAAGAGTGAGTGTCATACATCGAATATTGACTGTCTCCGAAAAAGTCCAATAATAAAAATATCTCTCCAAACATAACAAGTGTCTGTTCATTCATACCACCTCTAAAGCGTGCCGTAAGTCTGAAAAAGCCGAACCAAGCATTCAGAGAGAAAAATCAACCTCCAAATTGTTAAGTTGCACCTCAATTTTATGAATTAGAAATTATCAGAGTGGTAAGTTGCTTATTTCAAACAATCATTGCTCAAGATGAGCAACTAATCAGATCAGTGTTCCGCTCATGAGACCGGAGTTCCACTTCATAAAATCAGAAGCCGATTTTAACAAAACAGACCTCAGAAATGTGTCTGAAAGGTCCCGAAACCCTGAAAGCACCCCCAAAATAGCGCGATTGGAGCCCAAAAAGGCTGCGTGACACGCGCAAGAGCGCGTGTTCATGGGCCAAGACACGTGATCTTGTGCCCAACACGCATGATCAAGCGCCCCAAACCTGTGATCACGCATACCAGAGGTGTGATTACATGCAATAAACATGATCACTCACTTTGGTACACATGCACATGAGCAAAAGCGCACACACACGCACCTTGGGACACGTGATCACTTATTTTTAGGCACTTTTCCCTATAAATAAGGGTCTCTACCTCCCATTTTAAGGGGGGGCGCCAAGAAAAGCAGATGCACACACAAAAACACTGGCAAATTGAAGACTCGGGAGTCCCAATTTATAAACTTTTGGCTCACCCAGTACATTTTCATAGGATTCTTTAAACCGCTTTTAAACCGAACCCTCCCTCATCTTTGTCAAAGTGTGCTTCAAAGGTATACGAATTTGCATTACACATGTCATTTTCAACCTCTCGACGAGGATAACTTGAAAATCCAATGAAGCTAAAGCTTCAAAAACACCAAACAAGCTCAGTCGAATCTGAGGACCAAATAATCATTTTTGCACATTTATTTTATTGTTTTGCATTTTATTTTATTGCCACCAGCAGTTGAGAAATTGTTATGATTTGTGTGATGAAATTGTAATTTACATGCTAATTGAATAATCTCTGCTTCATTTTGCTCATAATAAACTCTCATTTTGCATCAATATGCATTCAATAAACATGAAAGCTACTTATCTAAGCTAAAGCTTCGATATCGTGGTCCAATGATGGAATCATTGTTATTCACTATTTATCTCATCATTTAGAAATTTTTTATAATAATTACTACAAGGGCATGTATCTGTTTAATCATTCATGATGCATCAATCATCTTTGTTGTGCTTAACTGTTGTCCAAGTGGATGAATAGATGGAATTACACATAGTTGTGTTAACCTCTGTCTTGTAGATATTTGCTAGATTTACATTTTCGCAATCTTCTTTTCCTTTTTCGAATGTGTTTACTCGGAAAGCTTGTAAATAATTATGTTGAATTTCTCATATTTTCTGTTATTATCAATGTGCTTGTGTGAATGCGTATATATCAATTGTCATTACCGAAACTAGGGTTCTATGGTAGCCACATGTTAAGTATTGTATAATGTGAAATAGTCAAAAAGTAGATGAGATCTCTCGAGCTCAAAATCTCTGGTGGGGACGATACTCATTGAGTGACCTGATGTCATCCCTTTCATCTTTTCCTAGTTTTCTAAAAACAAGGTGGCGGCTCCAAACACAAAGCGTCTCGTATCCCCTCAAAACTAACCATTTGTCTCTATCCCATAAATGTAATGAATGTCCCATCCGGCAAAGTTTCCATGTCCCTCGGAATTAAAAAAACATCCCAATACCCACTCCGGGGACCTCCAAAAAAGGTCGCTCACAGTGGCGACTTTACTGGGGACTCTGGTTAGAGAGATTAATTCAAAAATGACTATTTCTCATTACACTATACTCAATCATATGGAGCCCTTCACCATTATATTTGCACTACACAATCACATGTGCACTCTTGGTCCCTATCAGCCGACAATGACGAAAAGTGATCCACTATGATTCCATACGAGTCATAGGGTGACCGATTCAAATTTGTCACCTTTAGCCTATACTCGTGGTTTTGCCAGATTCATCTGACCAGAGTCTATGACCCAAGTTCTTAAAGGGGGCGACCTGAGTTATCAAAAGAATGCTAGACCCACTGACCAGAGTCCATAACCCTAGTCATGGGGGGGCATTCTCGCTAAAGGAGCCTTTAGCATTACACCCTCGACTCAGCCCATGTAAATAAACTAATCGAAATCTCCACTAGGATCCCACCAAGCTTTGTATGCTAGCCCTGATGCTGTTCATTCAACCTGACATTCACAAATGTCATGACACTTTTAGTGTCCATCACCAATTGATGTCATTATATCTGTTCTCATAGACTACTCACACTTAGATTATGTGATCCTTGTTTACCTTACATAAGCCCGATGTGCAAGGAATGATAAGAATCATTCACCTCAGTATGAATAGCCTGTGAAAACTGGTGAATAGTGACATCTTTTGATGATGGAACCTACGAGTGTCATCCATTTGTCCTTATCTGATCAAACAAATGGATCAGGAATTCGACTAGATTATAGACATTTGTGTTGAAAGAATCAAATTATAAACTCTCAAATAATACTTTCATGCCTCTTAGTAAACGTATCGATTATCAATGTGGGGACACAAAACTGAACCCCTCTTGTTGACTATAACCCCTACACATACGGGCGTGTAAGGATTATAGACGCCTTTTGTGACCTAATGACTGGTCGTCACATTGACATTATATGCTTACCTCGAGTGCATTTGAGCATTGTTTCTTAGTTTACCTCTTAATTCTCATCAATACAAATCAAAGCAGCCTAGTCTGAGAGTGAAACCATAGTCCCCTACTGACTATCAGGTCAAAACCCACCTAGGAAAGAGACTAAATAACCATGTGGAGCGATAAGGTTAGAAGCAAGAGCTTACTTGTGAATGGTTTGTTCCTTGTGCAGGAAAAGTTAACAATCTCTTACATAATCATGCATACATGACATACATATAGATAACATATACTAACCACATGCATCAATCATAATAAGACTATGCATGAGCACGTCATGCATACATGCTAATTATATTTTTTTTGTAGGCACCTCTCATGCATGCATCATTCATTTATTTATTCTATCTCACTAATGTACAGTAAATAAGATCTTAACATGGGTGATTCAAAAGACACTTCATGTCAACAATTCAAGGATAAGCTGAAAGAGGGAATTCAGAATTTGGTTACTGATGGCACCATAGTAGAAATCCTCCAAGCCCAAATCAAAGCCACTAATATTCAAACCAGAAACTCTCAAGAGGAAAATCATGTTGCTACTTCAATAAACGAAGCATCCGCATTTGTCCACCCGCGAGTAGATAGAGGAAAGGGTGTCCTTCATACTTTTATATAAATTGAAGATGATGATGAGTACTATCGTGCCTTTAAAACACCACAATAACAAGCTGCTAAGATTGCTGACTTGACCAAACCTGAATCAACAGGGGAGGTTAAACTGCTAGCCAACAGGATGGCTCAGCTGGAATTTTCCTTCAAAGACAACTGGTCTTGTGAATCCAAAAGCTTCACTGATTTAGTGTTGTTCAAAGATGAACAATTTTTTCAAAAATCCATTTTTCACATAAACATTCAAAAATTCATAATAAAAATTATAAACATAATTTTAATAAACTTTCTTCACAAAGCTTGTTCAAAATATAACAAAGAATTTATTAAAAATATAAAATTTTTCCGACCCAGGACTATCAAGAACAGCGTCGTAAACAGTAACCCGAACCTGAAAAATTTAAATTTTTCAAAAAAATAAATAAAAATCATATTTGGATAGCTTACAATCTCTACAACAATCAGTACTAAAGCAATTATCTCAAATAAAATAAAATTCAAGCTCAAATCAACAAAAAAACTCAAAATATTCAAAATCGAATTATTGATAAATGGAGTAGTTACTGAAGTCCAAACTCGAAACGGTTTGAAGATTTGACAAGCCCGAAGGATGAGCTTTCAAAAGAGACCAACCTCGCCAGCTGTGGTGGCCGAAAATGGCGCCGAACAGAAAATGGTAAAAGAAGAAGAAGAAGAAAGAGAAAAAAAAAATTTCTCACTTTTTTTTAATAAAAAGACTGATGCCTTGTCCTGCTGTCCTCTTTTTTTAAATAATAATAATAGTAGAAGAATACTACATAAAAATTAATTTCTCTCTCTAAATCTTAAAATACACACAATAAAATAATTTTATTAAAATAAAATTAACCCACTTTTATAAAACTAATAATTAAAATAATTTTCATCACCAATTATTCAAATTTAATTTCACAAAATAATAATCTCGG